>CM039605.1:24615784-24765837 GCA_022457205.1 Saccharum spontaneum | reverse complement strand
CTACATGTTGCACAACCCATATTTCATAAGCAAACAAGTATGAAACAAGCACAAGTGAGAATGTTGCATACTCATGTTTCAAGCAACAAATGCATGATGAGATGAATGATGCACATGCTTATGAAATTAAAAATGGAATTTGTGGGAGCCAAACACCTGGGGTGTTACACACGGATTGGGACTAACATACCATAGGCTCGGAAATCATTTTGGGCAAACGATGGAACTCCTAGGTGATGTGGGTCAAATCGAAGCTCATTTCGGTCACTTTTGAGATAGTGCTAATCTCAATAAAGGATAGGTGCACAGTTTGTGCTGAACGTGCAATGGGCTCAAATCATTTTAGGCGCACCCGATGGTACTCGTAAGTCACTTTGGTTCACATGGAAACGGTGTTAGTCTCGGCGTCAAATCGATACAAGGTTTTCGCCGAATGTACCACAGGCATGCAATTCATTTTCGCCATACCCGATGGTACTCCTAGGTTACGTGGCCAAATGGAAGCTCCTTTCGATCCATTTGGAGATAGTGTTGATCTCAATGGAAGATAGGTGCACGGTTTACCCCAAATGGACCATAGGCTCAGAAATTAGTTTGGACACACCCAATTGTACTCCTACATGACGTGGGTCAACTAGAAGCTTATATCGGTCTATTTGGAGAAAGTGTTAATCTCGGTGCAAGACAGGTGCACGCTTTGCACCAAACGTCCAAAAGGCTTGGAAATCATACTGGGCGCACCCGATGGAACTCCTAGGTGACATGGGTCAAGTGGACGCTCATTTTGGTCTATTTGGAGATAGTGTGAATCTCCACACATGATTAGTGCATGATTTGTGCCAAACGTGCAATATGATCAAAAATCATTTTGGGCACACTCGATGAAACTCCTAGGTGACATCGGCCAAGTGGAAGCTCGTTTCGGTCCGTTTAGATATAGAGTTAACCTTGGCGCAAGATAGGTGCACAGATTGGCACTAATATAGCATAGGCTTGAAAATCGTTTTGGGCAAACGATGGAACTCATAGGTGATGTGGGTCAAATGGAAGCTCGTTTTGGTGTCTTTTGAAATTGTGCTAATCTTACAAAAGGTAGGTGCACGGTTTGCACTAAACATGTAATAGGTTTAAAAATCGTTTTGGGCGCACCTGATGGAACTCGTAGGTGACATGGGTAAAGTCGATGGTCGCTTTGGTTCGCTTGGAGACGGTGTTAATCTCAGCGTCAGATAGGTGCACGGTTTTTGCTAGATGTACCACAGGCATGCAATTCATTTTGGCCGTACCCGATGTACTCCAATGTTACGTGGTCAAATGGATGCTTGTTTCGATCTATTTGGAGATAGTGTTAATCTTGACGTAAGATAGGTGCATGGTTTGCCCCAAACAGACCACAGGCTCAGAAATCAGTTGGGACGCACCCAATTGTACTCCTATGTGACATGGGTCAACTAGAAGCTCATTTCGGTCCATTTGGAGAGAGTGTTAATCTTGGCACAAGATGGGTGCATGGTTTGCGCCAAATGTACCACGTGTATGCAAATGTTTTTGGTCACACCCGATGGAACTCCTAAGTGATGTTGGTGAAGTGGAAGCTCGCTTCGGTCTACTTGTAGAAGGTGTTAATCTCAACACCAAATAGGTGCACGGTTTGCGCCAAACAAGCACTAGGCTCAGAAATCGTTTTGGGTATACCCGATGGAACTCCTAGGTGATGTGGGTCAAGTGAAATCTCATTTTGGGGCATTTGTAGATAGTGTTAATCTCCACACAAGATTGGTGCACGATTTGCACCGAACGTCGAATAGGCTCGAAAATCATTTTGGGCACACTGGATGGAACTCGAAGGTGACGTGGGTCAAATAGAAGCTCAGTTTGGTCCATTTGGAGATAGTGTTAATCTCCACACAAGATTGGTGCACGATTTGTGCCGAACGTAAAATAGGCTTGAAAATTGTTTTGGGCACACCCGATGGGACTTCTAGGTAACGTGGGTCAAGTGGAAGCACATTTTAGTTCTTTTTAGTGATAGTGTTAGTATCCACACAAGATTGGTGCATGATTGCGCCAAATGTGCAATAGGCTCAGAAATAGTTTTTGGCACACCCGATGGAACTCCTAGGTGACGTGGGTAAAGTGGAAGCTCATTTTGGTTCACTTGGAGATAGTGTTAATCTCGGTGCAAGATAGGTGCATGGATTGGGACTAACATACCATAAGCAAGGAAATTGTTTTGGGCAAACAATGGAAGTCCTAGTTGATGTGGGTCAAATGGAAGCTCGTTTCGGTCTCTTTGAGAAAGTGCTCTCAACAAAAGATAGGTGCACGGTTTGCATTGAACATGCAATAGGCCAAAAAATCATTTTAGGTGCATCCAATGGTACTCGTTGGTGACGTGGTTCTAGTCGAAGGTCGCTTTGGTTCACTTGGAGATGGTGTTAATCTCGGCGTCAGATAGGTGCACAATTTTCGCTGGATGTACCACAGACATGCAATTCATTTTGGTCATACCCAATGGTACTCCTAGGTTATGTGGTCAAATGGAAGCTCGTTTCGATCCATTTGGAGATAGTGTTAATCTCGATGGAAGATAGGTGCACGGTTTGCCCAAATGGACATAGGCTTAGAAATCAGTTTGGACGCACCCAATTGTGCTCCTACGTGACGTGGGTCAACTAGAAGCTTATTTCGGTCCACTTGGAGATAGTGTTAATCTCGGCACAAGATAGGTGCACGGTTTGCACCGAACATCCAATAGGCTTGGAAATCGTACTGGGTGCACCTGATGGAACTCTAGGTGACATGGGTCAAGTGGAAGCTCATTTTGGTCCGTTTGGAGATAGTGTTAATCTCACACAAGATTGGTGCACCATTTGCGCCGAATGTGCAATAGGCTCAAAAATCATTTGGGCACACCTGATGGAACTTCTACATGATGTGGGTCAAGTGGAAACATGTTTTGGTCCATTTAGATAGGTAATCTTGGTGCAAGATAGGTGCACGGATTGGGACTAATATACCGTAGGCTCGGAAATCAATTTGGACAAACATTGGAACTCAAGTGATGTGGTTCAAATGGAAGCTCGTTTCGGTCTCTTTTGAGATAGTGCTAATCTCAACAAAAGATAGGTGCACATTTTGCACAAAACATGCAATAGCCTCAGAAATCATTTTAGGGGCACCCGATGGAACTCGTAGGTGACGTGGGTCAAGTTGAAGGTCGCTTTGGTTTGCTTGGAGACGGTGTTAATCTTGGCATCAGATTGTAGCACGGTTTTCACCGAATGTACCATAGGCATGCAATTCATTTTGGCCATACCCGATGGTACTCCTAGGTTACGTGGTCAAATGGAAGCTTGTTTCGATCCATTTGGAGATAGTGTTAATCTCGACGCAACATAGGTTCACGGTTTGCCCCAAAAAGACCATAGGCTCAGAAATCAGTTTGGACGCATCCAATTGTACTCCTACGTGATGTGGGTCAACTAGAAGCTGATTTTGGTCTAATTGGAGATAGTGTTAATCTCGACGCAAGATAGGTGCACGGTTTGCACCGAACTTCCAATAGGCTTGGAAATCGTACTGGGTGCACCCGATGGAACTCCTTGGTGACATGGGTCAAGTGGAATCTCATTTCGGTCCATTCGGAGACAGTGTTACCCTCGGCACAAGATGGGTGCATGGTTTGCGCCAAATATACCACGGGCATGGAAATGTTTTTGGTCGCACCCCATGGAACTCCAAGTGATGTAGGTGAAATGGAAGATCGCTTTGGTCTGCTTGGAGAAGGTGTTAATCTCGACGCCAAATAGGTGCACGGTTTGCGCCGAACATGCAATAGGCTCAGAAATGGTTTTGGGCATACCGGATGGAACTCTTAGGTGGCGTGGATCAAGTGGAAGCTCATTTTGGTCCATTTGTAGATAGTGTTAATCTCCACACAAGATTGGTGCTTGATTAGCATCGAACATGCAATAGGGTCAAAAATTGTTTTGGTCATACCGGATGGAACGCTTAGGTGTCGTGGGTTAGGTGGAAGCTCGTTTTAGTCTATTTGGAGATAGTGTTAATCCCACACAAGATTGGTGCATGATTTGGACCGAACGTGCATAGAGTCGAAAATCGTTTTGGGCATACCGGATGGAGCTCCTAGGTGACGTGGGTCCAATGGAAGCTCATTTTGGTCTATTTGGAGATAGTGTTAATGTCCACACAAGATTGGTGCACGATTTGTGCCAAACATGCAATAGGCTCGAAAATCATTTTGGGCACACCAGATGGGACTAATTTGGGCACACCAGATGGGATAGTGTTAATGTGCACACAAGATTGGAAGCTCGTTTCGATCCATTTGGAGATTGTGTTAATCTCGGTGCAAAAAAGGTGCACTAATTGGGACTAACATACCATAGGCTCGAAAATTGTTTTGGGCAAACGATGGAAGTCTTAGGTGATGTGGGTCAAATGGAAGCTTGTTTCGATCTCTTTTGAGATAGTGCTAATCTCGACACAAGATAGGTGCATGGTTTGCGCTGAACGTGCAATAGGCTCAGAACTCGTTTTGGGCAAACAATGGGACTCCTAGGCGATGTGGGTCAAATGGAAGCTTGTTTCGGTCTATTTGAAGATAGTGCTAATCTCGATGCTAGATAGGTGCCCCATTTGTGCCGCACATGCAATTGGCTAGGAAATCGTTTTGGGCGCACCCGGTGAAACTCCTAGGTGACGTGGGTCAAGTGGAAGCTTGATTTGGTCTGCATGGAGACGGTGTTAATCTTAGCGCAAGTTAGGTGCACTTTTTGCACTGAATGTACCACGGATACTCTTTTTGGTCGCATCCAATGGTCTGGTGACGTGGGTCAAATGGAAGCTTATTTTGGTCCATTTGGAGATAGTGTTAATCTGCACACAAGATTGGTGCACGATTTGCACCGAACTTGCAATAGGCTCATAAATCATTTTAGGCACACCTGATCGAACTCCTAGGTGACGTGGGTCATGTTGAAGCTCATTTTGGTCTGTTTGGAGATAGTGTTAATCTCGGCATAAGATAGGTGCACGGATTGGGACTTCATAGGCTTGGAAATCGTTTTGGGTAAACGATGGAACCCCTAGGTGATTTGAGTCAGTCCCTTTGGAGATAGTGCTAATCTCGAAACAAGATTGGTGCACCATTTGTGCCGAACATGCAATAGGCTCAAAAATTGTTTTGGGTGCACTCGGTGGAACTTCTAGGTGACATGGTTCAAGTGGAAGCAGTTTTGGTCCGCTTGGAGACGGTGTTAATCTCGGAGCAAGATAGGTGCACGGTTTGCACCAAATATACCACGGGCATGGAAATCTTTTTGGTCACACCGAAATGACCTCCTTGGTGACATAAGTCAAATGTAGGCTCATTTTCGTCCGTTTGGAGATAGTGTTAATCTCCACACAAGATTGATGCATGATTTGTGTCGAATGTCCAATAGGCTCAAAAATCATTTTGGGCACACCCGATGGGACTTCTAGGTGACGTGGGTCAAGTGAAAGCTCATTTCAGTCTGTTTGGAGATAGTGTTAATCTCCACACAAGATTGTGCACAATTTGTGCTGAACATGCAATAGGCTCCGAGTTCGTTTTGGGCACACCCGATGGAACTCCTAGGTGACACGGGTCAAGTGGAAGCTCGTTTCAGTTCGTTTAGGTATAGAGTTAATCGTGGTGCAAGAGAGGTGCATGGATTGGGACTAACATACCATAGGCTCAGAAATCGTTTTGGGCAAATGATGGAACTCATAGGTGATGTGGGTCAAATGGAAGCTCATTTCAGTCTCTTTTGAGATAGTGCTAATCTCGACAAAAGATAGGTGCACAGTTTGCATTGAATGTGCAATAAGCTTAGAAATCGTTTTGGGTGCACTCGATGGAACTAGTAGGTGACGTGGGTCAAGTCGAAGGTTGCTTTGGTTTGCATGGAGACGGTGTTGATCTTGGCGTCAGATTGGTGCACGGTTTTCGCCGAATGTACCACATGCATGCAATTCATTTTGGCCATACCCGATGGTACCTAGGGTCAAATGGAAGCTCATTTCAATCCATTTGGAGATAGAGTTAATCTCAATGCAAGATTGGTGCATGGTTTGCCCCAAATGGACCATAGGCTTAGAAATCAGTTTGGACGCACCTAATGCTACTCCTATGTGACGTGGGTCAACTAGTGCTTATTTTAGTCCATTTGGAGATAGTGTTAATCTCGACACAAGATAGTTGCACTATTTGCACCGAACATCCAATAGGCTTAGAAATCGTACTGGGCGCACCCGATGGAACTCCTAGGTGACATGGGTCAAGTGGAAGCTCGTTTCGGTCCATTTAGAGATAGTGTTAATCTCAACACAAGATAGGTGCATGGTTTGCGCCGAATGTACCACGGGCATGGAAATGTTTTTGGTCACACCCGATGGAACTACTAGCTGACGTAGGTGAAGTTCAAGCTCGCTTCGGTCTGCTTGGAGATGGTGTTAATCTTGACGCTAAATAAGTGCACGGTTTGCACCGAACATGCAATAGGCTCTGAAATCATTTTGGGAATACCGGATGGAACTCCTAGGTGACATGGGTCAAGTGGAAGCTTGTTTTGTCCGTTTGGAGACAGTGTTAATCTCCACACAAGAATGGTGCCTGATTTGTGCCAAACATGCAATAGGCTAAAAAATTATTTTGGGCACACCTGATGGGATTTCTAGGTGACGTGGGTCAAGTGGAAGCTCGTTTCGCTCTATTTGGAGATAGTTTTAATCTCGGCGCAAGAAAGGTGCACTAATTGGGACTAATATACCATAGGCTCAGAAATCATTTTGGGCAAACGATGAAAGTCTTAGGTGATGTGGGTCAAATGGAAGCTCGTTTCGGTCCCTTTTGAGATAGTGCTAATCTCGATACAAGATAGGCGCACCCGATGGAACTCCTAGGTGACATGGGTTAAGTGGAAGCTCGTTTCGGTCTATTGAGAGACTGTGTTAATCTTGGCACAAGATAGGTGCACGGTTTGTGCCGAGTGTACTAGGGCATGGAAAACTTTTTTGGCCACAACCAATGGAACTCCTAGATGATGTTGGGTAAATGGAAGCTCATTTCAGTCTCTTTGGAGATAATGTTAATCTTGACGCAAGATAGGTGCACGGTTTATGCTGAATGTACTAGGTCATGGAATCTTTTTGGCTGTACCCGATAGAACTCCTAAGTGACGTTGGTCAAGTGGAAGCTCGTTTCAGTCTCTTTTGAGATAATGTTAATCTAGACGCAAGATAGGTGCACGGTTGGCGCCGAACATGCAATAGGCCCAGAATTGTTTTAGGCACAACCGATTGTACTCCTAGGTGATGTAAGTGGAAGCTCGTTACGGTCTATTTAGAGATAGTGCTAAACTCGGTGCAAGATAGGTGCACAAATTGGGATGAATGTTACCATAGGCTCGGAAATCGTGTTGGGCAAACGATGGAACTCCTAGGTGATGTGGGTCAAATGGAAGCTCATTTCGGTCTCTTTTGAGATAGTGCTAATCTTGACACAAGATAGGTGCACAGTTTGCGTTGAACGCGTAATTGGCTTCATTTCGGTCTCTTTGGAGATAGTGCTAATCTTGACGCAAGATAGGTGCCTCCATTTGCCCCAAACTTGCAATAGGCTTAGAAATCATTTTGGGCGCACCCGATGAAACTCCTAGGTGTCGTGGGTCAATGGAAGCTTGCTTTGGTCTGCTTGGAGAAGGTGTTAATTTCTCTACAAGATAGGTGCACGGTTTGCGCCAAATGTACCATGGGCATGGAAATCATTATGGGCACATCTAATGGAACTCTTAGGTGATGTGGGTAAAATGGAAGCTCGTTTCGGTCTCTTTGGAGATAGTGCTAATCTCAATGCAAGATAGGTGCCCTATTTGTGCCAAACATGCAACAGGCTCAGAAATCGTTTTGAGCACACCCAATGGAACTCGTTGGTGATGTCGGTTAAGTGGAAGCTTGCTTCGGTCCATTTGGAGATAGTGCTAATCTCAGCGCAACATCGGTGCACCATTTTGGACGAATGTACCATAGGCTCAGAAATCGTTTTGGGTACACCCGATGGAACTCCTAGATGACGGGGGTCAAATGGTAGCTTGTTTTGGTCTCTTTGGATATAGTGCTAATCTTGACACTAGATAGGTGCACGGTTTGTGCCAAACGTGCAATTGGATCGGAATTGTTTTGGGTGTACCTAATAGAACTCCTAGGTGACGTAGTTGAAGTGGAAGTTCGCTTTGCTCTGCTTGGGGAAGGTGTTAATCTCGTTGCCAAATAGGTGCAGGGTTTGTGCTGAATATACCACGAGCATTGAAATCTTGGTCGCACCCAATGGACCTCCTAGGTGACGTCGTCAAATGGAAGCTCATTTTGGTCCGTTTGGAGATATAGTTAATCAACACGCAAGAGAGGTGCACAGTTTGAGCCAAACGTGCAATAGGCTTGGAAATCATTTTGGGCACAATCGATGGAACTCTTAGGTGACGTGGGTAAAATGGAAGCTCGTTTCATACTCTTTCGAGATGGTACTAATCTCAATGCAAGATAGGTGCCCCATTTATGCCAAACGTACAATTGGCTCGAAAATCGCTTTGAGCGCACCCAATGGAACTCCTAGGTTACGTGGGTCAAATGGAATCTCGTTTTTGTCTCTTTGGAGATAGTGTTAATGTCTACGCTAGATAGGTGCACATATGCGTCGGATGTGCAATTGGCTCAGAAATCATTTTGGCATACCTGATGGAACTCCTAGGTGACGCAGGTCAAGTGGAAGCTTGCTTCACCTTGCATGGAGAAGGTGTTAATCTCGGCACCAAATAGGTGTAGGGTTTGTGCCGAATATACCACGGGCATGGAAATCTTGGTCGCACCCGATGGACCTCCTAGGTGACGGGGTCAACTAGACGCTCGTTTTGGTTCGTCCAGAGATAGTGTTAATCAACACGCAAGATAGGTGCACGGTTTGCGCCAAACGTGCACTAGGCTCGAAAATCATTTTGGGCACAACCAATGGAACTCTTAGGTGGCATGGGTAAAACGGAAGCTCGTTTTGGTCTCTTTTGAGATGGTGCTAATCTCGACGCAAGATAGGTGCCCCATTTATGATGAACATGTAATAGGCTCAGAAATTGTTTTTGGCGCACCCGATGGAACTCCTAGGTGATGTGGGTCAAGTTGAAGCTTGCTTCGGTCTAATTGGAGACAGTGTTAATCTTGGCGCAAGATAGGTGCATGGTTTGCACCGAATGCACCATGGGCATGGAAATCTTTTTGGCCGAACCCGATGGACCTCTAAGGTGATGTGGGTCAAATGGAAGTTCATTTTGTTCTGTTTCGAGATAGTGTTAATCTCCACACAAGATTGGTGCACGATTTTGTGCCAAACTTGCTAGCTTGGAAATCGTTTTGGGCACACCCGATGGGACTCCTAGGTGACGTGGGTCAAGTGGAAGCTCGATTCGGTCCGCTTAGAGATAGTGTTAATCTTAGCACAAGATAGGTGCACGGATTGGGACTAACATACCATAGGCTCAGAAATCATTTTGGGCAAACGATGGAACTCCTTGGTGATGTGGGTCAAATGGAAACTCATTTTGTCTCTTTGGAGATAGTGCTAATCTCGACGCAAGATAGGTGCCCCATTTTGCCAAACTTCCAATAGGCTCGGAAATTATTTTGGGCGCACCCGATGGTACTCCTAGGTGACGTGAGTCAAGTGGAAGCTTGCTTCAGTCTGTAGGGTGACAGTGTTAATCTCGGTGCAAGATAGGTGCACGGTTTGTGTCAAATGTACCATGGCATAGAAATCATTTTGGGCACAACCGATGGAACTCTTAGGTGACGTGAGTAAAATGGAAGCTCGTTTCAGACTCTTTCGAGATGGTACTAATCTCAATGCAAGATAGGTGCCCCATTTATGCCAAACGTACAATTGGCTCGAAAATCGCTTTGGGCGCACCCAATGGAACTCCTAGGTTACGTGGGTCAAATGGAATCTCGTTTTTGTCTCTTTGGAGATAGTGTTAATGTCTACGCTAGATAGGTGCACATATGCGTCGGATGTGCAATTGGCTCAGAAATCATTTTGGCATACCTGATGGAACTCCTAGGTGACGCAGGTCAAGTGGAAGCTTGCTTCACCTTGCATGGAGAAGGTGTTAATCTCGGCGCCAAATAGGTGTAGGGTTTGTGCCGAATATACCACGGGCATGGAAATCTTGGTCGCACCCGATGGACCTCCTAGGTGACGGGGTCAACTAGACGCTCGTTTTGGTTCGTCCAGAGATAGTGTTAATCAACACGCAAGATAGGTGCACGGTTTGCGCCAAACGTGCACTAGGCTCGAAAATCATTTTGGGCACAACCAATGGAACTCTTAGGTGGCATGGGTAAAACGGAAGCTCGTTTTGGTCTCTTTTGAGATGGTGCTAATCTCGACGCAAGATAGGTGCCCCATTTATGATGAACATGTAATAGGCTCAGAAATTATTTTTGGCGCACCCGATGGAACTCCTAGGTGATGTGGGTCAAGTTGAAGCTTGCTTCGGTCTAATTGGAGACAGTGTTAATCTTGGCGCAAGATAGGTGCATGGTTTGCACCGAATGCACCATGGGCATGGAAATCTTTTTGGCCGAACCCGATGGACCTCTAAGGTGATGTGGGTCAAATGGAAGTTCATTTTGTTCTGTTTCGAGATAGTGTTAATCTCCACACAAGATTGGTGCACGATTTTGTGCCAAACTTGCTAGCTTGGAAATCGTTTTGGGCACACCCGATGGGACTCCTAGGTGACGTGGGTCAAGTGGAAGCTCGATTCGGTCCGCTTAGAGATAGTGTTAATCTTAGCACAAGATAGGTGCACGGATTGGGACTAACATACCATAGGCTCAGAAATCATTTTGGGCAAACGATGGAACTCCTTGGTGATGTGGGTCAAATGGAAACTCATTTTGTCTCTTTGGAGATAGTGCTAATCTCGACGCAAGATAGGTGCCCCATTTTGCCAAACTTCCAATAGGCTCGGAAATTATTTTGGGCGCACCCGATGGTACTCCTAGGTGACGTGAGTCAAGTGGAAGCTTGCTTCAGTCTGTAGGGTGACAGTGTTAATCTCGGTGCAAGATAGGTGCACGGTTTGTGTCAAATGTACCATGGCATAGAAATCATTTTGGGCACAACCGATGGAACTCTTAGGTGACGTGGGTAAAATGGAAGCTCGTTTCAGACTCTTTCGAGATGGTACTAATCTCAATGCAAGATAGGTGCCCCATTTATGCCAAACGTACAATTGGCTCGAAAATCGCTTTGGGCGCACCCAATGGAACTCCTAGGTTACGTGGGTCAAATGGAATCTCGTTTTTGTCTCTTTGGAGATAGTGTTAATGTCTACGCTAGATAGGTGCACATATGCGTCGGATGTGCAATTGGCTCAGAAATCATTTTGGCATACCTGATGGAACTCCTAGGTGACGCAGGTCAAGTGGAAGCTTGCTTCACCTTGCATGGAGAAGGTGTTAATCTCGGCGCCAAATAGGTGTAGGGTTTGTGCCGAATATACCACGGGCATGGAAATCTTGGTCGCACCCGATGGACCTCCTAGGTGACGGGGTCAACTAGACGCTCGTTTTGGTTCGTCCAGAGATAGTGTTAATCAACACGCAAGATAGGTGCACGGTTTGCGCCAAACGTGCACTAGGCTCGAAAATCATTTTGGGCACAACCAATGGAACTCTTAGGTGGCATGGGTAAAACGGAAGCTCGTTTTGGTCTCTTTTGAGATGGTGCTAATCTCGACGCAAGATAGGTGCCCCATTTATGATGAACATGTAATAGGCTCAGAAATTGTTTTTGGCGCACCCGATGGAACTCCTAGGTGATGTGGGTCAAGTTGAAGCTTGCTTCGGTCTAATTGGAGACAGTGTTAATCTTGGCGCAAGATAGGTGCATGGTTTGCACCGAATGCACCATGGGCATGGAAATCTTTTTGGCCGAACCCGATGGACCTCTAAGGTGATGTGGGTCAAATGGAAGTTCATTTTGTTCTGTTTCGAGATAGTGTTAATCTCCACACAAGATTGGTGCACGATTTTGTGCCAAACTTGCTAGCTTGGAAATCGTTTTGGGCACACCCGATGGGACTCCTAGGTGACGTGGGTCAAGTGGAAGCTCGATTCGGTCCGCTTAGAGATAGTGTTAATCTTAGCACAAGATAGGTGCACGGATTGGGACTAACATACCATAGGCTCAGAAATCATTTTGGGCAAACGATGGAACTCCTTGGTGATGTGGGTCAAATGGAAACTCATTTTGTCTCTTTGGAGATAGTGCTAATCTCGACGCAAGATAGGTGCCCCATTTTGCCAAACTTCCAATAGGCTCGGAAATTATTTTGGGCGCACCCGATGGTACTCCTAGGTGACGTGAGTCAAGTGGAAGCTTGCTTCAGTCTGTAGGGTGACAGTGTTAATCTCGGTGCAAGATAGGTGCACGGTTTGTGTCAAATGTACCATGGCATAGAAATCATTTTGGGCACAACCGATGGAACTCTTAGGTGACGTGGGTAAAATGGAAGCTCGTTTCAGACTCTTTCGAGATGGTACTAATCTCAATGCAAGATAGGTGCCCCATTTATGCCAAACGTACAATTGGCTCGAAAATCGCTTTGGGCGCACCCAATGGAACTCCTAGGTTACGTGGGTCAAATGGAATCTCGTTTTTGTCTCTTTGGAGATAGTGTTAATGTCTACGCTAGATAGGTGCACATATGCGTCGGATGTGCAATTGGCTCAGAAATCATTTTGGCATACCTGATGGAACTCCTAGGTGACGCAGGTCAAGTGGAAGCTTGCTTCACCTTGCATGGAGAAGGTGTTAATCTCGGCGCCAAATAGGTGTAGGGTTTGTGCCGAATATACCACGGGCATGGAAATCTTGGTCGCACCCGATGGACCTCCTAGGTGACGGGGTCAACTAGACGCTCGTTTTGGTTCGTCCAGAGATAGTGTTAATCAACACGCAAGATAGGTGCACGGTTTGCGCCAAACGTGCACTAGGCTCGAAAATCATTTTGGGCACAACCAATGGAACTCTTAGGTGGCATGGGTAAAACGGAAGCTCGTTTTGGTCTCTTTTGAGATGGTGCTAATCTCGACGCAAGATAGGTGCCCCATTTATGATGAACATGTAATAGGCTCAGAAATCGTTTTTGGCGCACCCGATGGAACTCCTAGGTGATGTGGGTCAAGTTGAAGCTTGCTTCGGTCTAATTGGAGACGGTGTTAATCTTGGCGCAAGATAGGTGCATGGTTTGCACCGAATGCACCATGGGCATGGAAATCTTTTTGGCCGAACCCGATGGACCTCTAAGGTGATGTGGGTCAAATGGAAGTTCATTTTGTTCTGTTTCGAGATAGTGTTAATCTCCACACAAGATTGGTGCATGATTTTGTGCCAAACTTGCTAGCTTGGAAATCGTTTTGGGCACACCCGATGGGACTCCTAGGTGACGTGGGTCAAGTGGAAGCTCGATTCGGTCTGCTTAGAGATAGTGTTAATCTTAGCACAAGATAGGTGCACGGATTGGGACTAACATACCATAGGCTCAGAAATCATTTTGGGCAAACGATGGAACTCCTTGGTGATGTGGGTCAAATGGAAACTCATTTTGTCTCTTTGGAGATAGTGCTAATCTCGACGCAAGATAGGTGCCCCATTTTGCCAAACTTCCAATAGGCTCGGAAATTATTTTGGGCGCACCCGATGGTACTCCTAGGTGACGTGAGTCAAGTGGAAGCTTGCTTCAGTCTGTAGGGTGACAGTGTTAATCTCGGTGCAAGATAGGTGCACGGTTTGTGTCAAATGTACCATGGCATAGAAATCATTTTGGGCACAACCGATGGAACTCTTAGGTGACGTGGGTAAAATGGAAGCTCGTTTCAGACTCTTTCGAGATGGTACTAATCTCAATGCAAGATAGGTGCCCCATTTATGCCAAACGTACAATTGGCTCGAAAATCGCTTTGGGCGCACCCAATGGAACTCCTAGGTTACGTGGGTCAAATGGAATCTCGTTTTTGTCTCTTTGGAGATAGTGTTAATGTCTACGCTAGATAGGTGCACATATGCGTCGGATGTGCAATTGGCTCAGAAATCATTTTGGCATACCTGATGGAACTCCTAGGTGACGCAGGTCAAGTGGAAGCTTGCTTCACCTTGCATGGAGAAGGTGTTAATCTCGGCGCCAAATAGGTGTAGGGTTTGTGCCGAATATACCACGGGCATGGAAATCTTGGTCGCACCCGATGGACCTCCTAGGTGACGGGGTCAACTAGACGCTCGTTTTGGTTCGTCCAGAGATAGTGTTAATCAACACGCAAGATAGGTGCACGGTTTGCGCCAAACGTGCACTAGGCTCGAAAATCATTTTGGGCACAACCAATGGAACTCTTAGGTGGCATGGGTAAAACGGAAGCTCGTTTTGGTCTCTTTTGAGATGGTGCTAATCTCGACGCAAGATAGGTGCCCCATTTATGATGAACATGTAATAGGCTCAGAAATCGTTTTTGGCGCACCCGATGGAACTCCTAGGTGATGTGGGTCAAGTTGAAGCTTGCTTCGGTCTAATTGGAGACGGTGTTAATCTTGGCGCAAGATAGGTGCATGGTTTGCACCGAATGCACCATGGGCATGGAAATCTTTTTGGCCGAACCCGATGGACCTCTAAGGTGATGTGGGTCAAATGGAAGTTCATTTTGTTCTGTTTCGAGATAGTGTTAATCTCCACACAAGATTGGTGCACGATTTTGTGCCAAACTTGCTAGCTTGGAAATCATTTTGGGCACACCCGATGGGACTCCTAGGTGACGTGGGTCAAGTGGAAGCTCGATTCGGTCTGCTTAGAGATAGTGTTAATCTTAGCACAAGATAGGTGCACGGATTGGGACTAACATACCATAGGCTCAGAAATCATTTTGGGCAAACGATGGAACTCCTTGGTGATGTGGGTCAAATGGAAACTCATTTTGTCTCTTTGGAGATAGTGCTAATCTCGACGCAAGATAGGTGCCCCATTTTGCCAAACTTCCAATAGGCTCGGAAATTATTTTGGGCGCACCCGATGGTACTCCTAGGTGACGTGAGTCAAGTGGAAGCTTGCTTCAGTCTGTAGGGTGACAGTGTTAATCTCGGTGCAAGATAGGTGCACGGTTTGCGTCAAATGTACCATGGCATAGAAATCATTTTGGGCACAACCGATGGAACTCTTAGGTGACGTGGGTAAAATGGAAGCTCGTTTCAGACTCTTTCGAGATGGTACTAATCTCAATGCAAGATAGGTGCCCCATTTATGCCAAACGTGCAATTGGCTCGAAAATCGCTTTGGGCGCACCCAATGGAACTCCTAGGTTACGTAGGTCAAATGGAATCTCATTTTTGTCTCTTTGGAGATAGTGTTAATGTCTACGCTAGATAGGTGCACATATGCGTCGGATGTGCAATTGGCTCAGAAATCATTTTGGCATACCTGATGGAACTCCTAGGTGACGCAGGTCAAGTGGAAGCTTGCTTCACCTTGCATGGAGAAGGTGTTAATCTCGGCGCCAAATAGGTGTAGGGTTTGTGCCGAATATACCACGGGCATGGAAATCTTGGTCGCACCCGATGGACCTCCTAGGTGACGGGGTCAACTAGACGCTCGTTTTGGTTCGTCCAGAGATAGTGTTAATCAACACGCAAGATAGGTGCACGGTTTGCGCCAAACGTGCACTAGGCTCGAAAATCATTTTGGGCACAACCAATGGAACTCTTAGGTGGCATGGGTAAAACGGAAGCTCGTTTTGGTCTCTTTTGAGATGGTGCTAATCTCGAAACAAGATAGGTGCCCCATTTATGATGAACATGTAATAGGCTCAGAAATCATTTTCGGCGCACCCGATGGAACTCCTAGCTGATGTGGGTCAAGTTGAAGCTTGCTTCGGTCTGCTTGGAGACGGTGTTAATCTTGGCGCAAGATAGGTGCATGGTTTGCACCGAATGCACCATGGGCATGGAAATCTTTTTGGCCGCACCCGATGGACCTCTAAGGTGATGTGGGTCAAATGGAAGTTCATTTTGTTCTGTTTCGAGATAGTGTTAATCTCCACACAAGATTGGTGCACGATTTTGTGCCAAACTTGCTAGCTTGGAAATCGTTTTGGGCACACCCGATGGGACTCCTAGGTGACGTGGGTCAAGTGGAAGCTCGATTCGGTCCGCTTAGAGATAGTGTTAATCTTATCACAAGATAGGTGCACGGATTGGGACTAACATACCATAGGCTCAGAAATCATTTTGGGAAAACGATGGAACTCCTTGGTGATGTGGGTCAAATGGAAACTCATTTTGTCTCTTTGGAGATAGTGCTAATCTCGACGCAAGATAGGTGCCCCATTTTGCCAAACTTCCAATAGGCTCGGAAATTATTTTGGGCGCACCCGATGGTACTCCTAGGTGACGTGAGTCAAGTGGAAGCTTGCTTCGGTCTGTAGGGTGACAGTGTTAATCTCGGTGCAAGATAGGTGCACGGTTTGCGTCAAATGTACTATGGCATAGAAATCATTTTGGGCACAACCGATGGAACTCTTAGGTGACGTGGGTAAAATGGAAGCTCGTTTCAGACTCTTTCGAGATGGTACTAATCTCAATGCAAGATAGGTGCCCCATTTATGCCAAACGTGCAATTGGCTCGAAAATCGCTTTGGGCGCACCCAATGGAACTCCTAGGTTACGTAGGTCAAATGGAATCTCATTTTTGTCTCTTTGGAGATAGTGTTAATGTCTACGCTAGATAGGTGCACATATGCGTCGGATGTGCAATTGGCTCAGAAATCATTTTGGCATACCTGATGGAACTCCTAGGTGACGCAGGTCAAGTGGAAGCTTGCTTCACCTTGCATGGAGAAGGTGTTAATCTCGGCGCCAAATAGGTGTAGGGTTTGTGCCGAATATACCACGGGCATGGAAATCTTGGTCGCACCCGATGGACCTCCTAGGTGACGGGGTCAACTAGACGCTCGTTTTGGTTCGTCCAGAGATAGTGTTAATCAACACGCAAGATAGGTGCACGGTTTGCGCCAAACGTGCACTAGGCTCGAAAATCATTTTGGGCACAACCAATGGAACTCTTAGGTGGCATGGGTAAAACGGAAGCTCGTTTTGGTCTCTTTTGAGATGGTGCTAATCTCGAAACAAGATAGGTGCCCCATTTATGATGAACATGTAATAGGCTCAGAAATCATTTTCGGCGCACCCGATGGAACTCCTAGCTGATGTGGGTCAAGTTGAAGCTTGCTTCGGTCTGCTTGGAGACAGTGTTAATCTTGGCGCAAGATAGGTGCATGGTTTGCACCGAATGCACCATGGGCATGGAAATCTTTTTGGCCGCACCCGATGGACCTCTAAGGTGATGTGGGTCAAATGGAAGTTCATTTTGTTCTGTTTCGAGATAGTGTTAATCTCCACACAAGATTGGTGCACGATTTTGTGCCAAACTTGCTAGCTTGGAAATCGTTTTGGGCACACCCGATGGGACTCCTAGGTGACGTGGGTCAAGTGGAAGCTCGATTCGGTCCGCTTAGAGATAGTGTTAATCTTATCACAAGATAGGTGCACGGATTGGGACTAACATACCATAGGCTCAGAAATCATTTTGGGAAAACGATGGAACTCCTTGGTGATGTGGGTCAAATGGAAACTCATTTTGTCTCTTTGGAGATAGTGCTAATCTCGACGCAAGATAGGTGCCCCATTTTGCCAAACTTCCAATAGGCTCGGAAATTATTTTGGGCGCACCCGATGGTACTCCTAGGTGACGTGAGTCAAGTGGAAGCTTGCTTCGGTCTGTAGGGTGACAGTGTTAATCTCGGTGCAAGATAGGTGCACGGTTTGCGTCAAATGTACTATGGCATAGAAATCATTTTGGGCACAACCGATGGAACTCTTAGGTGACGTGGGTAAAATGGAAGCTCGTTTTGATGTCTTTGCGGATTGTGGTAATCTCGACACAAGATAGGTGCCCCATTTGTGCCGATTGTGCAATAGGCTCAGAAACCGTTTTGGGCGCACCCGATGGAACTCCTAGGTGATGTGGGTCGAGTGGAAGCTTCCTTCGGTCCGCTTGGAGACTGTGTTAATCTCGACGCAAGATAGGTTTATGGTTTGTGTCGAATGTACCACGAGCATGGAAATCTTTTTTGGCTACATTCGAAGGACCTCCTAGGTGACGTGAATCAAATGGAAGCTCATTTTGGTCCATTTGAACATAGTGTTAATCTCCACACAAAATTGGTGCACGATTTGTGTCGAACATGCAATAGGCTTGGAAATCATTTTGGGCACACACGATGGAACTCCTAGGTGACGTGGATCAAGTGGAAACTCATTTTGGTCTGTTTGGAGATAAGTGTTAATCTTGGTGTAAGATAGGCGCATGGATTGGGACTAATACACCATAGGCTCGGAAATCGTTTTGGGCAAACAATGGAACTCCTAGGTGATGTGGGTAAAATGGAAGCTCCTTTCGGTCTCTTTGGAGATAGTGCTAATCTCAATGCCAGATAGGTGCCCCATTTGTGCCGAATGTGCAACAGACTCAAAAATCCTTTTGGACGCACCCGATGGAACTCCTAGGTGACGTGGGTCAAGTGGAAGCTTGCTTCGGTCTGCTTAGAGTTAATCTCGCTGCAAGATAGGTGCATGGTTTGCGCCGAATGTACCACAGGCATAGAAATCTTTTTGTCCACACTTGATGGATCTCCTAGGCGATGTGGGTTAAATGGAAGCTCATTTCGGTCCGTTTGGGGATAGTGTACAAGATTGGTGCATGATTTGTGCCAAACGAGCAATAGGCTCAGAAATCATTTCGAGCACACCCGATGGAACTCCAAGGTAACATGGGTCAAGTGGAGGCTCATTTAGGTCTATTTGCATATAGTGTTAATCTTAGTGCAAGATAGGTGCACGGATTGGGTCTAACATACCATAGGCTTAGAAATCATTTTGGGCAAACGATGAACTCCTAGGTGATGTGGGTCAAATGGAAGCTCGTTTTGGTCTCTTTTGAGACAGTGCTAATCTCAACACAAGATAGGTGCACAGTTTGCGCTGAACATGAAATGGGCTCAGAAATCGTTTTGGGAAAATGATGGAACTCCTAGGTGATGTCGGTCAAATGGAAGCTTGTTTTGGTCTCTTTGGAGATAGTGCTAATCTGGACACAAGATAAGTGCATGGTTTGTGACGAATGTGCAATGGCTCGGAAATCATTTTTGGCAAATGATGGAAGTCCTAGGTGATGTGTGTCAAGTGAAATCTCATTTTGGTCTATTTGGAGATAGTGTTAATCTTGGCACAAGATAGGTTCACTGTTTGTGTCGAATGTACCACGGGCATGGAAATGTTTTTGGTCGCACCTGATGGAAGTCCTAGGTGACGAAGGTCAAGTGGAAGCTCGCTTCGGTCTGCTAGGAGAAGGTGTTAATCTCAACGCTAAATAGGTGCACGATTTGTGGCGAACATGCAATAGGCTCAGAATTCATTTTGGGCATACCTGATGGAACTCCTAGGTGATGTTGGTATAGTGGAAACTCGATTCGGTCCATTTGGAGATTGTGTTAATCTCAACGCAACATCAGTACACTGTATGGGACGAATTTACCGTAGGCTCGGAAATCGTTTTGGGTACACCCGATGGAACTTCTAGATGACGTGGATCAAATGGAAGCTTGTTTTGGTCATTTTGGAGATACTGCTAATCTCGATGCAAGATATGTGCATGGTTTGTGCCGAACGTGCAAATGGCTCAGAAATCATTTTGGGCATACCCGATGGAACTCCTAGGTGACATAGGTCATTTGGAAGATCACTTCGCTCTGCTTGGAGAAGTTGTTAATCTCGGCGCCAAATTGATGCAGGGTTTGTGTCAAATATACCACGAGCATGGAAATGTTGGTCGCACCCGATGGACCTCCTAGGTGATGGGGTCAAATGGAAGCTTGTTTTGGTCCATTTGGAGAAAGCGTTAATCAACACGCAAGATAGGTGCAAGGTTTGCGCCGAACCTGCAATTGTCTCGAAAATCCTTTTGGGCAGACCCGATGGGACTCCTAGGTGACATGGGTCAAATGGAAGCTCGTTTCGGTTTCTTTGGAGATTTGTGCCGAATGTGCAATAAGCTCGGGAATCGTTTTGGGGGCACCCATTGGAACTACAAGGTGACGCGGGTCTAGTGGAAGTTCGCTTTGGTCCGCTTGGAGATGGTGTTAATCTCAGCCAAGATATGCGCATGGTTTGCGCTGAATGTACCACAGGCATGGAAATTTTTTTGGCTACACCCGATGGACCTCCTCAATGATGTGGGTCAAATGGAAGATGGTTTTGCACAGTTTGCACCGAACATGCAATAGGCTTGAAAATCATTTTGTGCACACCCAATAGAACTCCTAAGTGATGTGGGTCAAGTGGAAGCTCCTTTCGGTCTATTTGGAGATAGTGTTAATCTTGGCACAAGATAGGTGCACTGAATGGGACGAACATACCAAGGCTCAGAAATTGTTTTGAGCACACCCGTTGGAACTCCGTGGTGACGTGGGCCAAATGGAACCTTCTTTCAGTCTATTTGGAGATAATGTTTATCTCGACACAAGATAGGTGCACAGTTTTGCGCGGAACATGCAGTCGGCTCAAAAATCATTTTGGGCGCACCCGATGAAACTCACTTCAGTCTGCTCACTTCAGTCTGCTTGGAGACGGTGTTAATCTCAGTGTCAGGTAGGTGCATGGTTTGCGCCGAATATACCATGGGCGCAGAAATCTTTTTGGCCGCAGCCAATGGTCTTTCTAGGTGATGTGGGTCAATCGGAAGCTCGTTTTGCTCCGTTTGGAGATAGTATTAATCTCCATGAAAGATAGGTGCACGGTTTGTGCCGAAAATATGCAATGGGCTCGAAAATCGTATTGGGCAGACCCAATGGAACTCCTAGGTGGCGTTGATTAAGTAGAAGCTTTGCGTTTGGAGATAGTGTTAATCATGGCACAACCAAGGTGCTTGATTTGGGATGAATGTACCATAGGATCAAAAATCATTTTAGGTACACCCGGTGGAACACCTAGGTGATGTGGGTTAAATGAAACCTCATTTTGGTCTCAATGGAGATGGTGCTAATCTCGATGCAACATAGGTGCATGGTTTCCTCCAAATGTGCAATTAGCTCAGAAATCGTTTTGGTCACACCCGATGGAACTCGTAAGTGACTAAGGTCAAGTGGAAGCTCTCTTTGGTCTACATCCCACCTTAGTTGTAGGTGCCAATTTTTGTGGTTGCATCTTTTTTTGATCCTTGTTCAGAGAAGATTATAAAAAAATGTGAAAAAATAAAAAAGTTTGATTCCTACATGTGCCTTTTGGAAAAATCAGAGAAAAATTCAGGAAAAAGGAAAAATCCGTGTTATTTGTTTGTTCTGTACGTTCTTTCCATCGTCCTTTGTTTTCACCTTGTTGCGCTATGTCTCGACACGCCTTAGCTAGCAGCTGTGATTTGTACTTTGGATCCGGATTGAATTCGCTAATCAGCACTCGTTAATTGCTAATCCTTGCTGTCATATTGTTTGCCTACCCATAGCTCCACATATTCTTCTATCAGCACAGGTTCATTTTGCAAATGTTACCCACGCTCAACAACAGATTGCTTCGCCCTATTTGGTTTCATCAAAATTGCGAAAAAAAATTAAGGAAAATAAAGAAAAAAAATTGTCAAAGTTTTTACACGCTTTTTAGAGAACGTGCTGTATTTCTGTAGACCACATCCCACCTCAGTTGTAGGTGCCAATTTTTATGGTTGTATCTTTTTTGATCCTTGTTCAAAGGAAATTATAAAAAAATAGTGAAAAAATAAAAAAGTTTGATTCCTACTAGTGCCTTTTGGAAAAATTCAGGAAAAAGGAAAAATCCGTGTTATTTGCTTGTTCTGTGCGTTCTTTCCATCGTCTTTTGTTTTCACCTTGTTGCGATATGTCTCGACACGTCTTAGCTAGCAGCTGTGATTTGTACTTTGGATCCGGATTGAACAATCGCTAATCAGCACTCGTTAATTGCTAATCCTTGCTGTCATATTGTGTGCCTACCCATAGCTCCACATATTCTTCTATCAGCACAGGTTCATTTTGCAACCGTTACCCACGCTCAACAACAGATTGCTTCGCCCTATTTGGTTTAATCAAAATTGCCAAAAAATTTTTAGGAAAATAAAGAAAAAAATTGTCAATGTTTTTGCACGCTTTTCAGAGAACGTGCTGTATTTCTGTAGACCACATCCCACCTCAGTTGTAGGTGCCAATTTTTGTGGTTGCATCTTTTTTATCCTTGTTAAGAGAAAATTATAAAAAAATAGTGAAAAAATAAAAAAGTTTGATTCCTACTGGTGCCTTTTGGAAAAATCAGGGAAAAATTCAGGAAAAAGGAAAAATCTGTGTTATTTACTTGTTCTGTGAGTTTTTTTCCATCGTCCTTTGTTTTCACCATGTTGCGCTACGTCTCGACACGTCTTAGCCAGTAGCTGTGATTTGTACTTTGGATCCGGATTGAACAATCCCTAATCTGCACTCTTTAATTAATAATACTTGCTGTTATATTGTGTGCCTACACATAGCTCCACATATTCTTCTATCAGCACAGGTTCATGTTGCAACTGTTATCCACGCTCAACAATAGATTGCTTCACCGTGTTTGGTTTCATCAAAATTGCCAAAAAAATTCCGGAAAATAAAGAAAAAAATTGTCAAAGTTTTTGCACGCTTTTAAGGAACGTGTTGTATTTCTGTAGACCACATCCCACCTCAGTTGTAGGTGCCAATTTTTGTGGTTGCATCTTTTTTTATCCTTGTTCAGAGAAAATTATAAAAAAATATTGAAAAAATAAAAAAGTTTGATTCCTACTGAAGCCTTTTGGAAAAATCAGGGAAAAAATCAGGAAAAAGGAAAAATCCGTGTTATTTGCTTGTTCTGTGCGTTTTTTCCATCATCCTTTGTTTTCACCTTGTTGCGCTACGTTTCGACTCGTCTTAGCCAGCTATTGTGATTTATACTTTGGATCCGGATTGAACAATCGCTAATCTGCACTCGTTAATTGCTAATACTTGTTATCATATTGTGTGCCTACCCATAGCTCCACATATTCTTCTATCAGCACAGGTTCATTTTACAACCGTTACCTACGCTCAACAACAGATTGCTTCGCCCTATTTGGTTTCATCAAAATTCTCAAAAAAAAATTAGGAAAATAAAGAAAAGAAATTGTCAAAGTTTTTACATACTTTTTAGAGAACGTGGTGTATTTCTGTAGACCACATCCCACCCCAGTTGTAGGTGCCAATTTTTGTGGTTGTATCTTTTTTTGATCCTTGTTCAGAGAAAATTATAAAAAAATTGTGAAAAAATAAAAAAAAGTTTGATTCCTACTGGTGCTTTTTAGAAAAATCAGGGAAAAATTCAGGAAAAAGGAAAAATCCGTGATATGTGCTTGTTCTGTGCGTTCTTTCTATCGTCCTTTATTTTCACCTTGTTGCGCTACGTCTCGACACATCTTAGCTAGCAGCTGTGATTTGTACTTTGGATTCGGATTGAACAATCGCTAATCAGCACTCGTTAATTGCTAATCCTTGCTGTCATATTGTGTGCCTACCCATAGCTCCACATATTCTTCTATCAGCACATGTTCATTTTGCAACTGTTACCCACGCTCAACAACAGATTGCTTCGCCTTATTTGGTTTCATCAAAATTGCCAAAAAAAATTTAGGAAAATAAAAAAATTGTCAAAGTTTTTGGACGCTTTTCAGAGAACGTGCTGCATTTCTGTAGACCACATCCCACCTCAGTTGTAGATGCCAATTTTTGTGGTTGCATCTTTTTTTATCCTTGTTCAGAGAAAATTATAAAAAAATAGTGAAAAAATAAAAAAGTTTGATTCGTACTTGTGTCTTTCGGAAAAATTCAGGAAAAAGGAAAAATTCGTGTTATTTGCTTGTTCTGTGCGTTCTTTCCATCATCCTTTGTTTTCACCTTGTTGCGCTACGTCTCGACACGTCTTAGCCAGCAGCTGTGATTTGTACTTTGGATCCGGATTGAACAATCTCTAATCTGCACTTGTTAATTGCTAATCCTTGCTGTCATATTGTGCCTACCCATAGCTCCACATATTCTTCTATCAGTATAAGTTTATCTTGCAACTGTTACTCATGCTCAACAATAGATTGCTTCGCCCTGTTTGGTTTCATCAAAATTACCAAAAAATTTCAGGAAAATAAAGAAAAAATTGTCAAAGTTTTTGCACGTTTTTCAGAGAACGTGCTCTATTTCTGTAGACCACATCCCACCTCAGTTGTAGGTGCCAATTTTTGTGGTTGCATCTTTTTTGATCCTTGTTCAGAGAAAATTATAAAAAAATAGTGAAAAAATTAAAAAGTTTGATTCCTACTAGTGCCTTTTGGAAAAATCAGGGAAAAATTCAGGAAAAAAGAAAAATTCGTGTTATTTACTTGTACTGTGTGTTCTTTCCATCGTCCTTTAGTTTCACCTTGTTGCGCTACGTCTCGACACGTCTTAGCCAGCAGCTGTGATTTGTACTTTGGATCTGGATTGAACAATCGCTAATCTACACTCGTTAATTGCTAATCCTTGCTGTCATATTGTGTGCCTACCCATAGCTCCATATATTCTTCTATCAGTATAGGTTCATCTTGTAACTGTTACCCATGCTCAACAACAGATTGCTTCGCCCTGTTTGGTTTCATCAAAATTGCCAAAAAAATTTAGGAAAATAAGGGAAAAAATTATCAAAGTTTTTGCATGCTTTTCAAGGAACGTGTTGTATTTCTGTAGACCACATCCCACCTCAGTTGTAGGTGTCAATTTTTGTGGTTGCATCTTTTTTGATCCTTGTTCAGAGAAAATTATAAAAAATAGTGAAAAAATAAAAAAGTTTGATTCCTACTAGTGCCTTTTGGAAAAATCAGGGAAAAATTCAGAAAAAAGGAAAAATCCGTGTTATTTGCTT
The DNA here is from genome assembly GCA_022457205.1 of Saccharum spontaneum. Taxonomy (NCBI): domain Eukaryota; kingdom Viridiplantae; phylum Streptophyta; class Magnoliopsida; order Poales; family Poaceae; genus Saccharum; species Saccharum spontaneum. The sequence continues at coordinate 24,740,711 of CM039605.1, read as the reverse complement.
GTTCTGTGCGTTCTTTCCATCGTCCTTTGTTTTCACCTTGTTGCGCTACGTCTCGACACGTCTTAGCTAGCAGCTGTTATTTGTACTTTGGATCCGGATTGAACAATCGCTAATCAGCACACGTTAATTGCTAATCCTTGCTGTCATATTGTGTGCCTACCCATAGCTTCATATATTCTTCTATCAGCACATGTTCATTTTGCAAATGTTACCCACGCTCAACAATAGATTGCTTCGCCCTATTTGGTTTCATCAAAATTGCTAAAAAAATTCAGTAAAATAAAGAAAAAAAATTATCAAAGTTTTTGTACGCTTTTCAGAGAACGTGCTGTATTTCTGTAGACCACATCCCACCTCAGTTGTATGTGCTAATTTTTGTGGTTGCATCTTTTTTGATCCTTGTTCAAAGAAAATTACAAAAAAATAGTGAAAAAATAAAAAAGTTTGATTCCTACTAGTGCCTTTTGGAAAAATTCAGGAAAAAAGAAAAATCCGTGTTATTTGCTTATTTTGTGCGTTTTTCCATCGTTCTTTGTTTTCACCTTGTTGCGCTACATCACGACACGTCTTAGCCAGCAGCTGTGATTTGTACTTTGGATCCGGATTGAACAATCTCTAATCTGCACTTGTTAATTGCTAATCCTTGCTGTCATATTGTGCCTACCCATAGCTCCACATATTCTTCTATCAGTATAGGTTCATCTTGCAACTGTTACTCATGCTCAACAACATATTGCTTCGCCCTGTTTTGTTTCATCAAAATTGCCAAAAAATTTCAGGAAAATAAAGAATAAATTGTCAAAGTTTTTGCTCGTTTTTCAAAGAACGTGCTCTATTTCTGTAGACCACATCCCACCTCAGTTGTAGGTGCCAATTTTTGTGGTTGCATCTTTTTTGATCCTTGTTCAGAGAAAATTATAAAAAAAATAGTGAAAAAATTAAAAAGTTTGAGTCCTACTAGTGCCTTTTGGAAAAATCAGGGAAAAATTCAGGAAAAAAGAAAAATCCGTGTTATTTACTTGTACTGTGTATTCTTTCCATCGTCCTTTATTTTCACCTTGTTGCGCTACGTCTCGACACGTCTTAGCCAGCAGCTGTGATTTGTACTTTGGATCCGGATTGAACAATCGCTAATCTGCACTCGTTAATTGCTAATCCTTGCTGTCATATTGTGTGCCTACCCATAGCTCCACATATTCTTCTATCAGCACAGATTCATCTTGTAACTGTTATCCATGCTCAACAACAGATTGCTTCGCCCTGTTTGGTTTCATCAAAATTGCCAAAAAAATTTAGGAAAATAAGGGAAACAATTATCAAAGTTTTTGCATGCTTTTCAAGGAACGTGTTTTATTTTTATAGACCACATCCCACCTCAGTTGTAGGTGTCAATTTTTGTGGTAGCATCTTTTTTGATCCTTGTTCAGAGAAAATTATAAAAAATAGTGAAAAAATAAAAAAGTTTGATTCCTACTTGTGCCTTTTGGAAAAAATCAGGGAAAAATTCAGGAAAAAGAAAAAATCCGTGTTATTTGCTTGTTCTGTGCGTTCTTTCCATCATCCTTTGTTTTCACCTTGTTGCGCTACGTCTCGACACGTCTTAGCTAGCAGCTGTGATTTGTACTTTTGATCCGGATTGAACAATCGCTAATCAGCACACGTTAATTGCTAATCCTTGCTGTCATATTGTGTGCCTACCCATAGCTTCATATATTCTTCTATCAGCACAGGTTTATCTTGCAACTGTTACCCACGCTCAACAATAGATTGCTTCGCCCTGTTTGGTTTCATCAAAATTGCTAAAAAAATTCAATAAAATAAAGAAAAAATTATCAAAGTTTTTGCACGTTTTTCAGAGAATGTGGTGTATTTCTGTAGACCACATCCCACCTCGGTTGTAGGTGCCAATTTTTTTGGTTACATCTTTTTTGATCCTTGTTCAGAGAAAATTATAAAAAAATAGTGAAAAAATAAAAAGTTTGATTCCTACTTGTGCCTTTTGGAAAAAATCAGGGAAAAATTCAGGAAAAAGAAAAAATCCGTGTTATTTGCTTGTTCTGTGCGTTCTTTCCATCGTCCTTTGTTTTCATCTTGTTGCGCTACGTCTCGACACGTCTTAGGTAGCAGCTGTGATTTGTACTTTGGATCCGGATTGAACAATCGCTAATCTGCACTCGTTAATTGCTAATCCTTGTTGTCATATTGTGTGCCTACCCATAGCTCGACATATTCTTCTATCAGCACAGGTTCATCTTGCAACTGTTACCCACGCTCAACAATAGATTTCTTCACCCTGTTTGGTTTCATCAAAATTGCTAAAAAAATTTAATAAAATAAAGAAAAAATTATCAAAGTTTTTGCACGTTTTTCAGAGAACGTGGTGTATTTCTGTAGACCACATCCCACCTCGGTTGTAGGTGCCAATTTTTTTGGTTACATCTTTTTGATCCTTGTTCAGAGAAAATTACAAAAAAATTGGGAAAAAATAAAAAAGTTTGATTCCTACTGGTGCCTTTTGGAAAAATCAGGGAAAAATTTAGGAAAAAGGAAAAATTCGTGTTTTTTGCTTGTATTGTGCGTTCTTTCCATCGTCCTTTGTTTTCACCTTTTTGCGCTACGTCTCGACACGTCTTAGCCAGCATCTGTGATTTGTACTTTGGATCCGGATTGAACAATCGCTAATCAGCACTCGTTAATTGCTAATCCTTGCTGTCATATTTTGTGCCTACCCATAGCTCCACATATTCTTCTATCAGCATAGGTTCATCTTGCAATTGTTACCCACGCTCAACAATAGATTTCTTCGCCCTGTTTGGTTTCATCAAAATTTCTAAAAAATTCAATAAAATAAAGAAAAAATTATCAAAGTTTTTGCACGCTTTTCAGAGAACGTGGTGTATTTCTGTAGACCACATCCCAACTCGGTTTTAGGTGCCAATTTTTTTTGTTACATCTTTTTGATCCTTGTTCAAAGAAAATTATAAAAAAAATTATGAAAAAATAAAAAAGTTTGATTCCTACTCGTGCCTTTTGGAAAAATCAGGGAAAAATTTAGGAAAAAGGAAAAATTCGTGTTATTTGCTTGTATTGTGCGTTCTTTCCATCGTCCTTTGTTTTCACCTTTTTGCGCTACGTCTCGACACGTCTTAGCCAGCATCTGTGATTTGTACTTTGGATCCGGATTGAACAATCGTTAATCAGCACTCGTTAATTGCTAATCCTTGCTGTCATATTGTGTGCCTACCCATAGCTCCACATATTCTTCTATCAGCACAGGTTCATCTTGCAACTGTTACCCACGCTCAACAACAGATTGCTTCGCCCTGTTTGGTTTTATCAAAATTGCCAAAAAAAATTCAGAAAAATAAAGAAAAAATTGTCAAAGTTTTTGCACGCTTTTTAGAGAACGTGATGTATTTCTGTAGACCACATCCCACCTTAGTTGTAGGTGCCAATTTTTGTGGTTGCATCTTTTTTGATCCCTGTTCAGAGAAAATTATAAAAAAATTGTGAAAAAAAAAAGTTTGATTCCTACTTGTGCCTTTTGGAAAAATCAGGGAAAAATTTAGGAAAAAAGAAAAATCCGTGTTATTTGCTTGTTCTGTGCGTTTTTTCCATCGTCCTTTGTTTTCACCATGTTGCGCTACGTCTCGACACGTCTTAGCCAGTAGCTGTGATTTGTACTTTGGATCCGAATTGAACAATCGCTAATCTGCACTCGTTAATTGCTAATCCTTGCTGTCATATTATGTGTCTACCCATAGCTCCACATATTCTTCTATCAGAAAAGGTTCATCTTGCAGCTGTTACCCATGCTTAATAACAGATTGCTTCGCCCTGTTTGGTTTCATCAAAATTGTCAAAAAAAATTCAGAAAAATAAAGGAAAAAATTATCGAAGTTTTTGCATGCTTTTCAAGGAACGTGTTGTATTTCTGTAGACCACATCCCACCTTGTGCCTTTTAGAAAAAATCAAGGAAAAATTCAGGAAAAAGGAAAAATCCGTGTTATTTGCTTGTTCTGTGCGTTCTTTCCATCGTTCTTTGTTTTCATCTGGTTGCGCTACGTCTCGACACGTCTTAGCTAGCAGCTGTGATTTGTACTTTGGATCCGGATTGAACAATCGCTAATCAGCACTCGTTAATTGCTAATCCTTGCTGTCATATTGCGTGCCTACCCATAACTCCACATATTCTTCTATCAGCACAGGTTCATTTTGCAACGGTTACCCACGCTCAACAACAGATTGCTTCGCCCTATTTGGTTTCATCAAAATTGCCAAAAAAAAATTTAGGAAAATAAAGAAAAAAAATTGTCAAAGTTTTTGCACACTTTTCAGGAGAACGTGTTATATTTCTGTAGACCACATCCCACCTCAGTTGTAGATGCCAATTTTTGTGGGTGCATCTTTTTTACCCTTGTTCAGAGAAAATTACAAAAAAATAGTGAAAAAATAAAAAAGTTTGATTCCTACTAGTGCCTTTTGGAAAAATTTAGAAAAAAGGAAAAATTTGTGTTATTTGCTTGTTCTGTGCGTTTTTCCATCATCCTTTGTGTTCACCTTGTTGCGCTACGTCTCGACACGTCTTAGCCAGCAGCTGTGATTTGTACTTTGGATCCGGATTGAACAATCGCTAATCTGCACTCGTTAATTGCTAATCCTTGCTGTCATATTGTGTGCCTACCCATAGCTCCACATATTCTTCTATCAGCATAGGTTCATCTTGCAACTGTTACCCACGCTCAACAATAGATTTCTTCGCCCTATTTGGTTTCATCAAAATTGCTAAAAAAATTCAATAAAATAAAGAAAAAATTATCAAAGTTTTTGCACGCTTTTCAGAGAACGTGGTGTATTTCTGTAGACCACATCCCACCTCGGTTGTAGGTGCCAATTTTTTTGGTTACATCTTTTTGATCCTTGTTCAGAGAAAATTATAAAAAAATTGTGAAAAAATAAAAAAGTTTGATTCCTACTGGTGCCTTTTGGAAAAATCAGGGAAAAATTTAGGAAAAAGGAAAAATTCGTGTTATTTGCTTGTATTGTGCGTTCTTTCCATCGTCCTTTATTTTCACCTTTTTGCGCTACGTCTCGACACGTCTTAGCCAGCATCTGTGATTTGTACTTTGGATCCGGATTGAACAATCGCTAATCAGCACTCGTTAATTGCTAATCCCTGCTGTCATATTGTGTGCCTACCCATAGCTCCACATATTCTTCTATCAGCACAGGTTCATCTTGCAACTGCTACCCACGCTCAACAACAGATTGCTTCGCCCTGTTTGGTTTCATCAAAATTGCCAAAAAAATTCAGGAAAATAAAGAAAAAATTGTCAAAGTTTTTGCACGCTTTTTAGAGAACGTGGTGTATTTCTGTAGACCACATCCCACCTTAGTTGTAGGTGCTAATTTTTGTGGTTGCATCTTTTTTGATCCTTGTTCAGAGAAAATTATAAAAAAATTGTGAAAAAATAAAAAAGTTTGATTCCTACTGGTGCCTTTTGGAAAAATCAGGGAAAATTTAGGAAAAAGGAAAAATCCGTGTTATTTGCTTGTTCTGTGCGTTTTTTCCATCGTCCTTTGTTTTCGCCATGTTGCGCTACGCCTCGACATGTCTTAGCCACTAGCTGTGATTTGTACTTTGGATCCGAATTGAACAATCGCTAATCTACACTCGTTAATTGCTAATCCTTACTGTCATATTATGTGTCTACCCATAGCTCCACATATTCTTCTATCAGCACAGGTTCATCTTGCAACCGTTACCCATGCTTAACAACAGATTGCTTCGTCCTGTTTGTTTCATCAAAATTGCCAAAAAAATTCAGGAAAATAAAGGAAAAAATTATCGAAGTTTTTGCATGCTTTTCAAGGAACGTGTTGTATTTCTGTAGACCACATCCCACCTCAGTTGTAGGTGCCAATTTTTGTGGTTGCATCTTTTTTGATCCTTGTTCAGAGAAAATTATAAAAAAATAGTGAAAAAATAAAATAGTTTGATTCCTACTTGTGCCTTTTGGAAAAAATCAGGGAAAAATTCAGGCAAAAGGAAAAATCCATGTTATTTGCTTGTTCTGTGCGTTTTTTCCATCGTCCTTTGTTTTCACCATGTTGCGCTACGTCTCGACACGTCTTAGCCAGTAGCTGTGATTTGTACTTTGGATCTGGATTGAACAATCGCTAATCTGCACTCGTTAATTGCTCATCCTTGCTGTCATATTGTGTGCCTACCCATAGCTCCACATATTCTTCTATCAGTATAGGTTCATCTTGTAACTGTTACCCATGCTCAACAACAGATTGCTTCGCCCTGTTTGGTTTCATCAAAATTGCCAAAAAAATTTAGGAAAATAAGGGAAAAAATTATCAAAGTTTTTGCATGCTTTTCAAGGAACGTGTTGTATTTCTGTAGACCACATCCCACCTCAGTTGTAGGTGTCAATTTTTATGGTTGCATCTTTTTTGATCCTTGTTCAGAGAAAATTATAAAAAATAGTGAAAAAATAAAAAAGTTTGATTCCTACTAGTGCCTTTTGGAAAAATCAGGGAAAAATTCAGAAAAAAGGAAAAATCCGTGTTATTTGCTTGTTCTGTGCGTTCTTTCCATCGTCCTTTGTTTTCACCTTGTTGCGCTACGTCTCGACACGTCTTAGCTAGCAGCTGTTATTTGTACTTTGGATCCGGATTGAACAATCGCTAATCAGCACACGTTAATTGCTAATCCTTGCTGTCATATTGTGTGCCTACCCATAGCTTCATATATTCTTCTATCAGCACATGTTCATTTTGCAAATGTTACCCACGCTCAACAATAGATTGCTTCGCCCTATTTGGTTTCATCAAAATTGCTAAAAAAATTCAGTAAAATAAAGAAAAAAAATTATCAAAGTTTTTGTACGCTTTTCAGAGAACGTGCTGTATTTCTGTAGACCACATCCCACCTCAGTTGTATGTGCTAATTTTTGTGGTTGCATCTTTTTTGATCCTTGTTCAAAGAAAATTACAAAAAAATAGTGAAAAAATAAAAAAGTTTGATTCCTACTGGTGCCTTTTGGAAAAATTCAGGAAAAAAGAAAAATCCGTGTTATTTGCTTATTTTGTGCGTTTTTCCATCGTTCTTTGTTTTCACCTTGTTGCGCTACATCACGACACGTCTTAGCCAGCAGCTGTGATTTGTACTTTGGATCCGGATTGAACAATCTCTAATCTGCACTTGTTAATTGCTAATCCTTGCTGTCATATTGTGCCTACCCATAGCTCCACATATTCTTCTATCAGTATAGGTTCATCTTGCAACTGTTACTCATGCTCAACAACATATTGCTTCGCCCTGTTTTGTTTCATCAAAATTGCCAAAAAATTTCAGGAAAATAAAGAATAAATTGTCAAAGTTTTTGCTCGTTTTTCAAAGAACGTGCTCTATTTCTGTAGACCACATCCCACCTCAGTTGTAGGTGCCAATTTTTGTGGTTGCATCTTTTTTGATCCTTGTTCAGAGAAAATTATAAAAAAAAATAGTGAAAAAATTAAAAAGTTTGAGTCCTACTAGTGCCTTTTGGAAAAATCAGGGAAAAATTCAGGAAAAAAGAAAAATCCGTGTTATTTACTTGTACTGTGTATTCTTTCCATCGTCCTTTATTTTCACCTTGTTGCGCTACGTCTCGACACGTCTTAGCCAGCAGCTGTGATTTGTACTTTGGATCCGGATTGAACAATCGCTAATCTGCACTCGTTAATTGCTAATCCTTGCTGTCATATTGTGTGCCTACCCATAGCTCCACATATTCTTCTATCAGCACAGGTTCATCTTGTAACTGTTATCCATGCTCAACAACAGATTGCTTCGCCCTGTTTGGTTTCATCAAAATTGCCAAAAAAATTTAGGAAAATAAGGGAAACAATTATCAAAGTTTTTGCATGCTTTTCAAGGAACGTGTTGTATTTTTATAGACCACATCCCACCTCAGTTGTAGGTGTCAATTTTTGTGGTAGCATCTTTTTTGATCCTTGTTCAGAGAAAATTATAAAAAATAGTGAAAAAATAAAAAAGTTTGATTCCTACTTGTGCCTTTTGGAAAAAATCAGGGAAAAATTCAGGAAAAAGAAAAAATCCGTGTTATTTGCTTGTTCTGTGCGTTCTTTCCATCATCCTTTGTTTTCACCTTGTTGCGCTACGTCTCGACACGTCTTAGCTAGCAGCTGTGATTTGTACTTTTGATCCGGATTGAACAATCGCTAATCAGCACACGTTAATTGCTAATCCTTGCTGTCATATTGTGTGCCTACCCATAGCTTCATATATTCTTCTATCAGCACAGGTTTATCTTGCAACTGTTACCCACGCTCAACAATAGATTGCTTCGCCCTGTTTGGTTTCATCAAAATTGCTAAAAAAATTCAATAAAATAAAGAAAAAATTATCAAAGTTTTTGCACGTTTTTCAGAGAATGTGGTGTATTTCTGTAGACCACATCCCACCTCGGTTGTAGGTGCCAATTTTTTTGGTTACATCTTTTTTGATCCTTGTTCAGAGAAAATTATAAAAAAATAGTGAAAAAATAAAAAGTTTGATTCCTACTTGTGCCTTTTGGAAAAAATCAGGGAAAAATTCAGGAAAAAGAAAAAATCCGTGTTATTTGCTTGTTCTGTGCGTTCTTTCCATCGTCCTTTGTTTTCATCTTGTTGCGCTACGTCTCGACACGTCTTAGGTAGCAGCTGTGATTTGTACTTTGGATCCGGATTGAACAATCGCTAATCTGCACTCGTTAATTGCTAATCCTTGTTGTCATATTGTGCGCCTACCCATAGCTCGACATATTCTTCTATCAGCATAGGTTCATCTTGCAACTGTTACCCACGCTCAACAATAGATTTCTTCACCCTGTTTGGTTTCATCAAAATTGCTAAAAAAATTTAATAAAATAAAGAAAAAATTATCAAAGTTTTTGCACGTTTTTCAGAGAACGTGGTGTATTTCTGTAGACCACATCCCACCTCGGTTGTAGGTGCCAATTTTTTTGGTTACATCTTTTTGATCCTTCTTCAGAGAAAATTATAAAAAAATTGGGAAAAAATAAAAAAGTTTGATTCCTACTGGTGCCTTTTGGAAAAATCAGGGAAAAATTTAGGAAAAAGGAAAAATTCGTGTTATTTGCTTGTATTGTGCGTTCTTTCCATCGTCCTTTGTTTTCACCTTTTTGCGCTACGTCTCGACACGTCTTAGCCAGCATCTGTGATTTGTACTTTGGATCCGGATTGAACAATCGCTAATCAGCACTCGTTAATTGCTAATCCTTGCTGTCATATTTTGTGCCTACCCATAGCTCCACATATTCTTCTATCAGCATAGGTTCATCTTGCAATTGTTACCCACGCTCAACAATAGATTTCTTCGCCCTGTTTGGTTTCATCAAAATTTCTAAAAAATTCAATAAAATAAAGAAAAAATTATCAAAGTTTTTGCACGCTTTTCAGAGAACGTGGTGTATTTCTGTAGACCACATCCCACCTCGGTTTTAGGTGCCAATTTTTTTTGTTACATCTTTTTGATCCTTGTTCAAAGAAAATTATAAAAAAAATTATGAAAAAATAAAAAAGTTTGATTCCTACTGGTGCCTTTTGGAAAAATCAGGGAAAAATTTAGGAAAAAGGAAAAATTCGTGTTATTTGCTTGTATTGTGCGTTCTTTCCATCGTCCTTTGTTTTCACCTTTTTGCGCTACGTCTCGACACGTCTTAGCCAGCATCTGTGATTTGTACTTTGGATCCGGATTGAACAATCGTTAATCAGCACTCGTTAATTGCTAATCCTTGCTGTCATATTGTGTGCCTACCCATAGCTCCACATATTCTTCTATCAGCACAGGTTCATCTTGCAACTGTTACCCACGCTCAACAACAGATTGCTTCGCCCTGTTTGGTTTTATCAAAATTGCCAAAAAAAATTCAGAAAAATAAAGAAAAAATTGTCAAAGTTTTTGCACGCTTTTTAGAGAACGTGATGTATTTCTGTAGACCACATCCCACCTTAGTTGTAGGTGCCAATTTTTGTGGTTGCATCTTTTTTGATCCCTGTTCAGAGAAAATTATAAAAAAATTGTGAAAAAATAAAAAAGTTTGATTCCTACTTGTGCCTTTTGGAAAAATCAGGGAAAAATTTAGGAAAAAAGAAAAATCCGTGTTATTTGCTTGTTCTGTGCGTTTTTTCCATCGTCCTTTGTTTTCACCATGTTGCGCTACGTCTCGACACGTCTTAGCCAGTAGCTGTGATTTGTACTTTGGATCCGAATTGAACAATCGCTAATCTGCACTCGTTAATTGCTAATCCTTGCTGTCATATTATGTGTCTACCCATAGCTCCACATATTCTTCTATCAGAAAAGGTTCATCTTGCAGCTGTTACCCATGCTTAATAACAGATTGCTTCGCCCTGTTTGGTTTCATCAAAATTGTCAAAAAAAATTCAGAAAAATAAAGGAAAAAATTATCGAAGTTTTTGCATGCTTTTCAAGGAACGTGTTGTATTTCTGTAGACCACATCCCACCTTGTGCCTTTTAGAAAAAATCAAGGAAAAATTCAGGAAAAAGGAAAAATCCGTGTTATTTGCTTGTTCTGTGCGTTCTTTCCATCGTTCTTTGTTTTCATCTGGTTGCGCTACGTCTCGACACGTCTTAGCTAGCAGCTGTGATTTGTACTTTGGATCCGGATTGAACAATCGCTAATCAGCACTCGTTAATTGCTAATCCTTGCTGTCATATTGCGTGCCTACCCATAGCTCCACATATTCTTCTATCAGCACAGGTTCATTTTGCAACGGTTACCCACGCTCAACAACAGATTGCTTCGCCCTATTTGGTTTCATCAAAATTGCCAAAAAAAAATTTAGGAAAATAAAGAAAAAAAATTGTCAAAGTTTTTGCACACTTTTCAGGAGAACGTGTTATATTTCTGTAGACCACATCCCACCTCAGTTGTAGATGCCAATTTTTGTGGGTGCATCTTTTTTACCCTTGTTCAGAGAAAATTACAAAAAAATAGTGAAAAAATAAAAAAGTTTGATTCCTACTAGTGCCTTTTGGAAAAATTTAGAAAAAAGGAAAAATTTGTGTTATTTGCTTGTTCTGTGCGTTTTTCCATCATCCTTTGTGTTCACCTTGTTGCGCTACGTCTCGACACGTCTTAGCCAGCAGCTGTGATTTGTACTTTGGATCCGGATTGAACAATCGCTAATCTGCACTCGTTAATTGCTAATCCTTGCTGTCATATTGTGTGCCTACCCATAGCTCCACATATTCTTCTATCAGCATAGATTCATCTTGCAACTGTTACCCATGCTCAACAATAGATTTCTTCGCCCTATTTGGTTTCATCAAAATTGCTAAAAAAATTCAATAAAATAAAGAAAAAATTATCAAAGTTTTTGCACGCTTTTCAGAGAACGTGGTGTATTTCTGTAGACCACATCCCACCTCGGTTGTAGGTGCCAATTTTTTTGGTTACATCTTTTTGATCCTTGTTTAGAGAAAATTATAAAAAAATTGTGAAAAAATAAAAAAGTTTGATTCCTACTGGTGCCTTTTGGAAAAATCAGGGAAAAATTTAGGAAAAAGGAAAAATTCGTGTTATTTGCTTGTATTGTGCGTTCTTTCCATCGTCCTTTATTTTCACCTTTTTGCGCTACGTCTCGACACGTCTTAGCCAGCATCTGTGATTTGTACTTTGGATCCGGATTGAACAATCGCTAATCAGCACTCGTTAATTGCTAATCCCTGCTGTCATATTGTGTGGCTACCCATAGCTCCACATATTCTTCTATCAGCACAGGTTCATCTTGCAACTGCTACCCACGCTCAACAACAGATTGCTTCGCCCTGTTTGGTTTCATCAAAATTGCCAAAAAAATTCAGGAAAATAAAGAAAAAATTGTCAAAGTTTTTGCACGCTTTTTAGAGAACGTGGTGTATTTCTGTAGACCACATCCCACCTTAGTTGTAGGTGCTAATTTTTGTGGTTGCATCTTTTTTGATCCTTGTTCAGAGAAAATTATAAAAAAATTGTGAAAAAATAAAAAAGTTTGATTCCTACTGGTGCCTTTTGGAAAAATCAGGGAAAATTTAGGAAAAAGGAAAAATCCGTGTTATTTGCTTGTTCTGTGCGTTTTTTCCATCGTCCTTTGTTTTCGCCATGTTGCGCTACGTCTCGACATGTCTTAGCCACTAGCTGTGATTTGTACTTTGGATCCGAATTGAACAATCGCTAATCTACACTCGTTAATTGCTAATCCTTACTGTCATATTATGTGTCTACCCATAGCTCCACATATTCTTCTATCAGCACAGGTTCATCTTGCAACCGTTACCCATGCTTAACAACAGATTGCTTCGTCCTGTTTGTTTCATCAAAATTGCCAAAAAAATTCAGGAAAATAAAGGAAAAAATTATCGAAGTTTTTGCATGCTTTTCAAGGAACGTGTTGTATTTCTGTAGACCACATCCCACCTCAGTTGTAGGTGCCAATTATTGTGGTTGCATCTTTTTTTATCCTTGTTCAGAGAAAATTATAAAAAAATAGTGAAAAAATAAAATAGTTTGATTCCTACTTGTGCCTTTTGGAAAAAATCAGGGAAAAATTCAGGCAAATGGAAAAATCCATGTTATTTGCTTGTTCTGTGCGTTTTTTCCATCGTCCTTTGTTTTCACCATGTTGCGCTACGTCTCGACACGTCTTAGCCAGTAGCTGTGATTTGTACTTTGGATCTGGATTGAACAATCGCTAATCTGCACTCGTTAATTGCTCATCCTTGCTGTCATATTGTGTGCCTACCCATAGCTCCACATATTCTTCTATCAGCATAGGTTCATCTTGCAACTGTTACCCACGCTCAACAATAGATTTCTTCGCCCTGTTTGGTTTCATCAAAATTGCTAAAAAAATTCAATAAAATAAAGAAAAAATTATCAAAGTTTTTGCACGCTTTTCAGAGAACGTGGTGTATTTCTGTAGACCACATCCCACCTCGGTTGTAGGTGCCAATTTTTTTGGTTACATCTTTTTTATCCTTGTTCAGAGAAAATTATAAAAAATTGTGAAAAAATAAAAAAGTTTGATTCCTACTGGTGCCTTTTGGAAAAATCAGGGAAAAATTTAGGAAAAAGGAAAAATTCGTGTTATTTGCTTGTATTGTGCGTTCTTTCCATCGTCCTTTGTTTTTACCTTTTTGCGCAACGTCTCGACATGTCTTAGCCAGCATCTGTGATTTGTACTTTGGATCCGGATTGAACAATCGCAAATCAGCACTCGTTAATTGCTAATCCTTGCTGTCATATTGTGTGCCTACCCATAGGTCCACATATTCTTCTATCAGCACAGGTTCATCTTGCAACTGTTACCCACGCTCAACAACAGATTGCTTCGCCCTGTTTGGTTTCATCAAAATTGCTAAAAAAATTCAGGAATATAAAGAAAAAATTGTCAAAGTTTTTGCACGCTTTTCAGAGAACGTGGTGTATTTCTGTAGACCACATCCCACCTCAGTTGTAGATGCCAATTATTGTGGGTGCATCTTTTTTGATCCTTGTTCAGAGAAAATTACAAAAAATAGTGAAAAAATAAAAAAGTTTGATTCCTACTAGTGCCTTTTGGAAAACATCAGGAAAAAGAAAAAATCTGTGTTATTTTCTTGTTCTGTGCGTTTTTTCCATCATCCTTTGTTTTCACCTTGTTGCGCTACGTCTCGACACGTCTTACCCAGCAGCTGTGATTTGTACTTTGGATCCGGATTGAACAATCGCTAATCTGTACTCGTTAATTGCTAATCCTTGCTGTCATATTGTGTGCCTACCCATAGCTCCACATATTCTTCTATCAGCATAGGTTCATCTTGCAACTGTTACCCACGCTCAACAATAGATTTCTTCGCCCTGTTTGGTTTCATCAAAATTGCTAAAAAAATTTAGTAAAATAAAGAAACAATTGTCAAAGTTTTTGCACGCTTTTCAAAGAACGTGGTGTATTTCTGTAGACCACATCCCACATCGGTTGTAGGTGCCAATTTTTTTGGTTACATCTTTTTGATCCTTGTTCAGAGAAAATTATAAAAAAATTGTGAAAAAATAAAAAAGTTTGATTCCTACTGGTGCCTTTTGGAAGAATCAGGGAAAAATTTAGGAAAAAGGAAAAATTCGTGTTATTTGCTTGTATTGTGCGTTCTTTCCATCGTCCTTTGTTTTCACCTTTTTGCGCTACGTCTCGACACGTCTTACCAAGCATCTGTGATTTGTACTTTGGATCCGGATTGAACAATCGCTAATCAACACTCGTTTATTGCTAATCCTTGTTGTCATATTGTGTGCCTACCCATAGCTCCACATATTCTTCTATTAGCACAGATTCATCTTGCAACTGTTACCCACGCTCAACAACAGATTGCTTCGCCCTGTTTGGTTTCATCAAAATTGCCAAAAAAATCAGGAAAATAAAGAAAAAAATTGTTAAAGTTTTTGCACGCTTTTCAGAAAATGTGGTGTATTTCTGTAGACCACATCCCACCTCAGTTGTAAGTGCCAATTTTTGTGGTTGCATCTTTTTTTATCCTTGTTCAGAGAAAATTTTGAAAAAATTGTGAAAATTTAAAAAAGTTTGATTCCTGCTGGTGCCTTTTGGAAAAATCAGGGAAAAATTTAGGAAAAAGGAAAAATTCGTGTTATTTACTTGTTCTGTGCGTTTCTTCCGTCATCCTTTGTTTTCACCTTGTTGCGCTACGTCTCGACACATCTTAGCTAGCAGCTGTGATTTGTACTTTAGATCCAGATTGAACAATCGCTAATCAGCACTCGTTAATTGTTAATCCTTGCTGTCATATTGTGTGCCTGTCCATAGCTCCACATATTCTTCTATCAGAACAGGTTCATCTTGCAACTGTTACCCACGCTCAACAACAGATTGCTTCACCCTATTTGGTTTCATCAAAATTGCCAAAAAAAATTCAGGAAAATAAAGAAAAAAATTGTCAAAGTTTTTGCACACTTTTTAGAGAACGTACTGTATTTCTATAGACCACATCCCACCTCAGTTGTAGGTGCCAATTTTTGTGGTTGCATCTTTTTTGATCCTTGTTCAGAGAAAATTAGAAAAAAAAATAGTGAAAAAATAAAAAAGTTTGATTCCTACTAGTGCCTTTTGGAAAAATTCAAGAAAAAGAAAAAATCCGTGTTATTTGCTTGTTCTGTGCGTTCTTTCCATCGTCCTTTGTTTTCACCTTGTTGCGCAACGTCTCGACACGCCTTAGCCAGCAGCTGTGATTTGTACTTTGGATCCGGATTGAACAATCGCTAATCTGCAATCGATAATTGCTGTCACACCCGGTTTTCTATAGAACAAAACCAGGCTAATCATATGTGTGCCCAGGAAGTCCACACATATGCCAGAATGAAAAAGTATTAGAAACAATGTTATTATATAACGTATACATAGCTATATTAACACTTACATCAGAGTATCGCGGAACGATGACTAAACTTCAGGCTCTATTCTTCTCAGGGACGGCTGACTGGTGGCTTCGTATGCCAAACACTTCCGTAAGACTTCTGGAAACTCCACTACCTCTTAATCCTTCTTCTAAATAGTACCCTACTACACACTAAGGTGTGGGGGAAATAGCAAGAGTGAGTCCATGTCGAACTCAACAAGTATAACATAGCGTTCATGAGGCTCAAAAAGGCTAGACACTGTTTGACTGCGTTTAGCTTTTACTCATCATATAATTAGCAATTGAGTTGCATCAAGGTAATCCAAATCCCATTAATGAATCAATGATCAATTGTAATAAGGATAATGAATAGCATTAACATGAGCATAATAATAATAACAGTAATTAAACATGATATAACAATGGTGATCATCTATCTATAAATGTTCAAAGGCCGCCCGTATCCGTGGGCACAGCTAGTATACCAGTTTTTAACTCTGCACAGAGGTGTACACTTTCACTGTGAGTCATAACTTCCAAATGCATGGGGAGGCCATTCCCAAAACACCAGAAATCATATAAAGCTACTTAAAAGTTTGTCTAACAAGTTAGGGCCATTAGATTCACTCGGCAGGCAGATGTAGAACCCCCCTTCCTAGTGGCACAACAACCGCAGCCTATACACACTAAGGACAAGGGCTCGCCCTACACCCAACGTGGCAAGCCGTTCTTACGCCATTTAAGGTAACCACTAACAAGCTAGAAAAGGTCCTTTAAGCAACTAAAGCCAGAGCCATATAGCCCTCACAGCTGTACTGTATGTCCCGGATGATCACGTACAGATAAGTCCTTATGGAGAGAAACCAGAGCAACAATATAACCCACATGCTCTAGCCCCCTTTCAATAGTAATAAAATCTTCTTAATTGGTTGATTGCATAATCTATTAGTCAAATTACAAGATCATTGTTCATAATTAAGCACTAGCAATAGCTAGCCAAATGCATAACCCATAGGTGACAAGGAAACAAGATAGCAATAGCTAAGTTATAATCTCTAAGATTGTCAAGGTAGACACATGCATATGATATTGATTATAGTGAATAGGTAACAAGGATAGTCCCATGTTATACTTGCCTTGATCAAAGCTTTCATGTTGATACTGCTGGTCTGGCTCAAAATAATACTCCTGATCGTCAAGAAACTGCTCACCATCTATACTCGATCATCAAGCATCAATACACAATCATCTGAGCAATCATACACGAAGCAAACAAGGAAACATAATTAAAACAGTACACTAACAGTAGCAAAACAGTATAAAAAGTTTATAAAACTCTTCTACACGTTACTACGATCACACAGACGTAAAGATCACGAAATTCGGATTTAAAACGTGAAAGTTATGAATTTTCTAAGATTTCCTATAGATAAATAATTACTTTAATATAATCTCGAAAATTAAATTTTCCAAACCTACTGTACAGCTACACTAAGAGCATCTCCAAGAGTTTGCCAAATGAGATTGGCATCCTTTCAATTTTGGCAAAATGAGAAAATTTGGGTTCCAACAGCTTGGCAAATGAGGTTGGCATTCTTGGCAACTTGCCATCCACCGGCCTCGCACGCGCAAATATGCGCGCGCGGAGCGGACTTGGCATCCGTATGTACGAGAGAGGTGGAAGGGCACAAACATAATTTTGTTTCTCTCTCAGGGTTCCTGATGTAAGTTTTTAAGAGGTGGAAGGGCATAAACATAATTTTGTTTCTCCCTCAGGGTTCCTGATGTAAGTTAGATCTGGGTTTGGCAAGTGAATTATACCAAACTCTTGGAGAGAGACTGTTTTTTTACTTGGCATATCTTTTTACAACTTGGCAAAACACAAGATTTGCCAAATGAAAATTGCCAAACTCTTGGAGATGCTCTAACATGTAGAGCTCGCAAATATGAACCTAACGCAACTTGAACGGGTCAAATCAGAGTTAAAACGAAGATTTTATGACCAAATAAGTTTAGTGGCAAAACTGTAAATAGTATCATCTTCTACCTTGAGCTAGGAGGAGCTCCGGTCAGTCATGGTGAAACCTTGCCGGAGAGAAGCAAGATGAGATGGGAACTCGATGAAACGGCGATGGATTCGCGCAAACGGATATATCACGGTGTAGAGAACGACGAGGGCTGCCTCTTGGTGGTGGTGGCCGGCGTCGGGACGCGACAGTTTGGCCGGAAAAGCTCGTCGGAAGTTCGCCAGAACGCAAGCTGTAGATGTAGAACTTCGGCGAGAGGTGGAGGGAGCTACGAGCGGCGGCTCGCAATAAGAGTTGTACTTCTGAAACTAGGGCGTTGAGGGCTACGCCGTCATATATATAGTCGTAGAGTTTGGAAACTTTTCAGAATTTCTTAATTTCGGGATTATTTTAATTCCGCGAATAAAAATAATTCCAGAAAATCTAGAATTACCTTTTTGGCCACGAAAAATAGCCCGGAGCTCAGAAAAATCACAGGAAAAATCCTGGAGACTCTTGGGGAGATAAGGAACTCAACTAAATAGGTTTGAGCTCATGAAAAGATTGATGAAGAGATCAAGGAAAAAGATTAAGCTCATGGAAATTGAAATTTTAAATCCAGAAAATGCCAAAATAATTTCCGGCGAGAAGTAAACGTCATCCTATAGTATTTTAAAAATAATAGCAGTCACCAACACCAAAGACAAGCATCACACAAACACCACATTATCAAATTAATATGAACAAGATTAAAACCACAATTTTTTATATTTAAATTAGCAGCAACTTAACTTATCTAATAAATTTATTCAAATATTGAAATTATTTATTTTATTTAGTGTTTTTCATGCACAACCCAAAATAGGAAATTTTGGGTGTGACAATTGCTAATCCTTGCTGTCATATTGTGTGCCTACCCATAGCTCCACATATTCTTCTATCAGCACAGGTTCATCTTGCAACCGTTACCCACGCTTAACAACAGATTGCTTAGCCCTATTTGATTTCATCAAAATTGCCAAAAAAAATTCAGGAAAATAAAGAAAAAATTATCAAAGTTTTTACATGCTTTTTAGAGAACGTGGTGTATTTCTGTAGACCACATCCCACCTCAGTTGTAGGTGCCAATTTTTGTGGTTGCATCTTTTTTGATCCTTGTTCAGAGAAAATTATAAAAAAATTGTGAAAAAATAAAAAAGTTTGATTCCTACTGGTGCCTTTTGAAAAATCATGGAAAAATTCAGGAAAAAGGAAAAATCTGTGTTATTTGCTTGTTTTGTGCGTTCTTTCCATCGTCCTTTGTTTTCACCTTGTTACGCTACGTCTCGACATGTCTTAGCCAGCAGCTGTGATTTGTACTCTGGATCCGGATTGAACAATCGCTAATCTGCACTCGTTAATTGCTAATCCTTGCTGTCATATTGTGTGCCTACCCATAGCTCGACATATTCTTCTATCAGCACAGGTTCATCTTGCAACTGTTACCCACGCTCAACAATAGATTTCCTCGCCCTGTTTGGTTTCATCAAAATTGCTAAAAAAATTCAGTAAAATAAAGAAAAAATTGTCAAAGTTTTTGCACGCTTTTCAGAGAACGTGGTGTATTTCTATAGACCACATCCCACCTCGGTTGTAGGTGTCAATTTTTTTGGTTGCATCTTTTTTGATCCTTGTTCAGAGGAAATTATAAAAAAATTATGAAAAAATAAAAAAGTTTGATTCCTACTTGTGCCTTTTGGAAAAATCAGGGAAAAATTTAGGAAAAAGGAAAAATCCGTATTATTTGCTTGTTCTGTGCGTTCTTTCCATCGTCCTTTGTTTTCACCTTGTTGCGCTACGTCTCGACACGTCTTAACTAGCAGTTGTGATTTGTACTATGGATCTGGATTGAACAATCGCTAATCAGCACTCATTAATTGCTAACTTTTGCTGTCATATTGTGTGCCTACCTATAGCTCCATATATTTTTCTTTCAGCACAGGTTCATTTTGCAACTGTTACCCACGCTCAACAACAGATTGCTTCGCCCTATTTGTTCAAAGAAAATTATAAAAAAAATAGTGAAAAAATAAAAAAGTTTAATTCCTACTAGTGCCTTTTGGAAAAATCAGGGAAAAATTCTGGAAAAAGGAAAAATTCGTGTTATTTACTTGTATTGTGCGTTCTTTCCATCGTCCTTTGTTTTCACCTTGTTGCGCTACGTCTCGACACGTCCTAGCCAGCATCTGTGATTTGTACTTTGGATCCGGATTAAACAATCGCTAATCAGCACTCGTTAATTGCTAATCCTTGCTGTCATATTGTGTGCCTACCCATAGCTCCACATATTCTTCTATCAGCACAGGTTCATCTTACAACTGTTACCCACGCTCAACAACAGATTGCTTCGCCCTGTTTGGTTTCATCAAAATTACCAAAAAAATCAGGAAAATAAAGAAACAAATTGTCAAAGTTTTTGCACGCTTTTCAGAGAATGTGGTGTATTTCTGTAGACCACATTCCACCTCAGTTGTAAGTGCCAATTTTTGTGGTTGCATCTTTTTTTATCCTTGTTCAGAGAAAATTATAAAAAAATTGTGAAAAATTAAAAAAGTTTGATTCCTACTCGTGCCTTTTGGAAAAATCAGAGAAAAATTCAGGAAAAAGAAAAAATCCGTGTTATTTGCTTGTTCTGTGCGTTCTTTCCATCGTCCTTTGTTTTCACCATGTTGCGCTACGTCTCGACACGTCTTAGCCAGCAGCTGTGATTTGTACTTTGGATCCGGATTGAACAATCGCTAATCAGCACTCGTTAATTGTTAATCCTTGCTGTCATATTGTGTGCCTATCCATAGCTCTACATATTCTTCTATCAGAATAGGTTCATCTTGCAACTGTTACCCACGCTCAACAACAGATTGCTTCACCCTATTTGGTTTCATCAAAATTGTCAAAAAAATTCAGGAAAATAGAAAAATCCGTGTTATTTGCTTGTTCTGTGCGTTTTTTCCGTCGTCCTTTTGTTTTCACCTTGTTGCACTACGTCTCGACACGTCTTAGCTAGCAGCTGTGATTTGTACTTTGGATCCAGATTGAACAATCGCTAATCAGCACTCTTTAATTGCTAATCCTTGCTGTCATATTATGTGCCTACCCATAGCTCCACATATTTTTCTATCAGCACAGGTTCATTTTGCAACAGTTACCCACACTCAACAACCGATTGCTTCGCCCTAATTGGTTTCTTTAAAATTACCAAAAAAATTCAGGAAAATAAAGAAAAAAATTATCAAAGTTTTTGCACGCTTTTCAAGGAACGTGTTGGATTTTTGTAGACCACATCCCCCCTCAGTTGTAGGTGCCAATTTTTGTGGTTGCATCTTTTTTGATCCTTGTTCAGAGAAATTTATTAAAAAAATAGTGAAAAAATTAAAAAGTTTGATTCCTACTAGTGCCTTTTGGAAAAATCAGAGAAAAATTCAGGAAAAAGAAAAAATCCGTGTTATTTGCTTGTTCTGTGCGTTCTTTCCATCGTCCTTTGTTTTCACCATGTTGCGCTACGTCTCGACACGTCTTAGCCAGCAGCTGTGATTTGTACTTTGGATCCGGATTGAACAATCGCTAATCAGCACTCGTTAATTGTTAATCCTTGCTGTCATATTGTGTGCCTATCCATAGCTCTACATATTCTTCTATCAGAATAGGTTCATCTTGCAACTGTTACCCACGCTCAACAACAGATTGCTTCACCCTATTTGGTTTCATCAAAATTGTCAAAAAAATTCAGGAAAATAAAGAAAAAAAATTGTCAAAGTTTTTGCATACTTTTCAGAGAACGTGCTATATTTCTATAGACCACATCCCACCTCAGTTGTTGGTGCCAATTTTTGTGGTTGCATCTTTTTTGATCCTTGTTCAGAGAAAATTATAAAAAAATAGTGAAAAAATAAAAAAGTTTGATTCCTATTAGTGCCTTTTGGAAAAATTCAGCAAAAAGGAAAAATCCGTGTTATTTGCTTGTTCTGTGCGTTTTTTCCATCGTCCTTTGTTTTCACCTTGTTCCGCTACGTCTCGACACGTCTTAGCTAGCAGCTGTGATTTGTACTTTGGATCAGGATTGAACAATCGCTAATCAGCACTCGTTAATTGCTAATCCTTGCTGTCAGATTGTGTTCCTACCCATAGCTCTACATATTCTTCTATCAGCACTGGTTCATTTTACAACTGTTACCTATGCTCAACAACAGATTGCTTCGCCCTATTTGGTTTCATCAAAATTGCCAAAAAAAATCAGGAAAATAAAGAAAAACAATTGTCAAAGTTTTTACACGCTTTTAAGAGAACATGCTGTATTTCTGTAGACCACATCCCACCTCAGTTATAGGTGTCAATTTTTGTGGTTGCATCTTTTTATCCTTGTTCAAAGAAAATTATAAAAAAATAGTGAAAAAATAAAAAAGTTTGATTCCTACTAGTGCCTTTTGGAAAAATCAGGGAAAAATTTAGGAAAAAGGAAAAATTCGTGTTATTTACTTGTATTGTGCGTTCTTTCCATCGTCGTTTGTTTTCACCTTGTTGCGCTACGTCTCGACACGTCTTAGCCAACATCTGTGATTTATACTTTGGATCCGGATTGAACAATCGCTAATCAGCACTCGTTAATTGCTAATCCTTGGTGTCATATTGTGTGCCTACCAATAGCTCCACATATTCTTCTATCAGCACAGGTTCATCTTACAACTGTTACCCACGCTCAACAACAGATTGCTTCGCTCTGTTTGGTTTCATCAAAATTGCCAAAAAAATCAGGAAAATAAAGAAACAAATTGTCAAAGTTTTTGCACGCTTTTCAGAGAATGTGGTGTATTTCTGTAGACCACATCCCACCTCAGTTGTAAGTGCCAATTTTTGTGGTTGCATCTTTTTTATCCTTGTTCAGAGAAAATTAAAAAAAATTTGTGAAAAATTAAAAAAGTTTGATTCCTACTGGTGCCTTTTGGAAAAATCAGGGAAAAATTCAGGAAAAAGGAAAAATCCGTGTTATTTACTTGTTCTGTGCGTTTTTTCCGTCGTCCTTTGTTTTCACCTTGTTGCGCTACGTCTCGACACGTCTTAGCTAGGAGCTGTGATTTGTACTTTGGATCCAGATTGAACAATCGCTAATCAACACTCGTTAATTGCTAATCCTTACTGTCATATTATGTGCCTACCCATAGCTCCACATATTCTTCTATCAGTACAGGTTCATTTTGCAACAGTTACCCACACTCAACAACCGATTGCTTCGCCCTATTTGGTTTCTTTAAAATTGCCAAAAAAATTCAGGAAAATAAAGAAAAAAATTGTCAAAGTTTTTGCACGCTTTTCAAGGAACGTGTTGTATTTCTGTAGACCACATCCCCCCTCAGTTGTAGGCGCCAATTTTTGTGGTTGCATCTTTTTTGATCCTTGTTCAGAGAAATTTATTAAAAAAAATAGTGAAAAAATTAAAAAGTTTGATTCCTACTGGTGCCTTTTGAAAAATCATGGAAAAATTCAGAAAAAAGGAAAAATCTGTGTTATTTGCTTGTTTTGTGCGTTCTTTCCATCGTCCTTTGTTTTCACCTTGTTATGCTACGTCTCGACATGTCTTAGCCAGCAGCTGTGATTTGTACTTTGGATCCGGATTGAACAATCGCTAATCTGCACTCGTTAATTGCTAATCCTTGCTGTCATATTGTGTGCCTACCCATAGCTCGACATATTCTTCTATCAGCACAGGTTCATCTTGCAACTGTTACCCACGCTCAACAATAGATTTCTTGGCCCTGTTTGGTTTCATCAAAATTGCTAAAAAAATTCAGTAAAATAAAGAAAAAATTGTCAAAGTTTTTGCACGCTTTTCAGAGAACGTGGTGTATTTCTGTAGACCACATCCCACCTCGGTTGTAGGTGCCAATTTTTTTGGTTGCATCTTTTTTGATCCTTGTTCAGAGGAAATTATAAAAAAATTGTGAAAAAATAAAAAAGTTTGATTCCTACTTGTGCCTTTTAGAAAAATCAGGGAAAAATTTAGGAAAAAAGAAAAATCCGTGTTATTTGCTTGTTCTGTGCGTTCTTTCCATCGTCCTTTGTTTTCACCTTGTTGCGCTACATCTCGACACGTCTTAACTAGCAGCTGTGATTTGTACTCTGGATCTGGATTGAACAATCGCTAATCAGCACTCATTAATTGCTAACCTTTGCTGTCATATTATGTGCCTACCTATAGCTCCATATATTTTTCTATCAGCACAGGTTCATTTTGCAACTGTTACCCACGTTCAACAACAGATTGCTTCGCCCTATTTGGTTTCATCAAAATTGCCAAAAAAATTCAGGAAAATAAAGAAAAAAATTGTCAAAGTTTTTGCACGCTTTTCAAGGAACGTGTTGTATTTCTGTAGACCACATCCCCCTCAGTTGTAGGTGCCAATTTTTGTGGTTGCATCTTTTTTGATCCTTGTTCAGAGAAATTTATTAAAAAAAATAGTGAAAAAATTAAAAAGTTTGATTCCTACTGGTGCCTTTTGAAAAATCATGGAAAAATTCAGAAAAAAGGAAAAATCTGTGTTATTTGCTTGTTTTGTGCGTTCTTTCGGTCGTCCTTTGTTTTCACCTTGTTATGCTACGTCTCGACATGTCTTAGCCAGCAGCTGTGATTTGTACTTTGGATCCGGATTGAACAATCGCTAATCTGCACTCGTTAATTGCTAATCCTTGCTGTCATATTGTGTGCCTACCCATAGCTCGATATATTCTTCTATCAGCACAGGTTCATCTTGCAACTGTTACCCACGCTCAACAATAGATTTCTTCGCCCTGTTTGGTTTCATCAAAATTGCTAAAAAAATTCAGTAAAATAAAGAAAAAATTGTCAAAGTTTTTGCACGCTTTTCAGAGAACGTGGTGTATTTCTGTAGACCACATCCCACCTCGGTTGTAGGTGCCAATTTTTTTGGTTGCATCTTTTTTGATCCTTGTTCAGAGGAAATTATAAAAAAATTGTGAAAAAATAAAAAAGTTTGATTCCTACTTGTGCCTTTTAGAAAAATCAGGGAAAAATTTAGGAAAAAAGAAAAATCTGTGTTATTTGCTTGTTCTGTGCGTTCTTTCCATCGTCCTTTGTTTTCACCTTGTTGCGCTACGTCTCGACACGTCTTAACTAGCAGCTGTGATTTGTACTCTCGATCTGGATTGAACAATCGCTAATCAGCACTCATTAATTGCTAACCTTTGCTGTCATATTATGTGCCTACCTATAGCTCCATATATTTTTCTATCAGCACATTTTCATTTTGCAACTGTTACCCACGTTCAACAACAGATTGCTTCGCCCTATTTGGTTTCATCAAAATTGTCAAAAAAAAATTCAGGAAAATAAAGAAAAAAAATTGTCAAAGTTTTTGCATGCTTTTCAGAGAACGTGTTGTATTTCTATAGACCACATCCCACCTCAGTTGTTAGTGCCAATTTTTGTGGTTGCATCTTTTTTATCCTTGTTCAAAGAAAATTATAAAAAAATAGTGAAAAAATAAAAAAGTTTAATTCCTACTAGTGCCTTTTGGAAAAATCAGGGAAAAATTCAGGAAAAAGGAAAAATTCATGTTATTTACTTGTATTGTGCGTTCTTTCCATCGTCCTTTGTTTTCACCTTGTTGCGCTACGTCTCGACACGTCCTAGCCAGCATCTGTGATTTGTACTTTGGATCCGGATTAAACAATCGCTAATCAGCACTCGTTAATTGCTAATCCTTGCTGTCATATTGTGTGCCTACCCATAGCTCCACATATTCTTCTATCAGCACAGGTTCATCTTACAACTGTTACCCACGCTCAACAACAGATTGCTTCGCCCTGTTTGGTTTCATCAAAATTACCAAAAAAATCAGGAAAATAAAGAAACAAATTGTCAAAGTTTTTGCACGCTTTTCAGAGAATGTGGTGTATTTCTGTAGACCACATCCCACCTCAGTTGTAAGTGCCAATTTTTGTGGTTGCATCTTTTTTTATCCTTGTTTAGAGAAAATTATAAAAAAATTGTGAAAAATTAAAAAGTTTGATTCCTACTGGTGCCTTTTGGAAAAATTAGGGAAAAATTCAGGAAAAAGGAAAAATCCGTGTTATTTGCTTGTTCTGTGCGTTTTTTCCGTCGTCCTTTTGTTTTCACATTGTTGCGCTACGTCTCGACACGTCTTAGCTAGCAGCTGTGATTTGTACTTTGGATCCAGATTGAACAATCGCTAATTAGCACTGGTTAATTGCTAATCCTTGCTGTCATATTATGTGCCTACCCAAAGCTCTACATATTCTTCTATCAGCACAGGTTCATTTTGCAACAGTTACCCACACTCAACAACCGATTGCTTCGCCCTATTTGGTTTCTTTAAAATTGCCAAAAAAATTCAGGAAAATGAAGAAAAAAAATTGTCAAAGTTTTTGCACGCTTTTCAAGGAACATGTTGTATTTCTGTAGACCACATCCCCCCTCAGTTGTAGGTGCCAATTTTTGTAGTTGCATCTTTTTTGATCCTTGTTCAGAGAAATTTATTTAAAAAAATAGTGAAAAAATTAAAAAGTTTGATTCCTACTAGTGCCTTTTGGAAAAATCAGAGAAAAATTCAGGAAAAAGGAAAAATCTGTGTTATTTGCTTGTTCTGTGCGTTCTTTCCATTGTCCTTTGTTTTCACCTTGTTGCGCTACGTCTCGACACGTCTTAGCCAGCAGCTGTGATTTGTACTTTGGATCCGGATTGAACAATCGCTAATCAGCACTCGTTAATTGTTAACCCTTGCTGTCATATTGTGTGCCTATACATAGCTCTACATATTCTTCTATCAGAACAGGTTCATCTTGCAATTGTTACCTACGCTCAACAACAGATTGCTTCACCCTATTTGGTTTCATCAAAATTACAAAAAAAATTCAGGAAAATAAAGAAAAAAAATTGTCAAAGTTTTTGCACACTTTTCAGAGAACGTGCTGTATTTCTGTAGACCACATCCCACCTCAGTTGTTGGTGCCAATTTTTGTGGTTGCATCTTTTTTTATCCTTGTTTAGAGAAAATTATAAAAAAATAGTGAAAAAATAAAAAAGTTTGATTCCTACTAGTGCCTTTTGGAAAAATTCAGCAAAAAGGAAAAATCCGTGTTATTTGCTTGTTCTGTGCGTTCTTTCCATCGTCCTTTGTTTTCACCTTGTTCCGCTACGTCTCGACACGTCTTAGCTAGCAGCTGTGATTTGTACTTTAGATCAGGATTGAACAATCGCTAATCAGCACTTGTTAATTGCTAATCCTTGCTGTCAGATTGTGTGCCTACCCATAGCTCTACATATTCTTCTTTCAGCACAGGTTCATTTTACAACTGTTACCTACGCTCAACAACAGATTGCTTCGCCTTATTTGGTTTCATCAAAATTGCTAAAAAAAATCAGGAAAATAAAGAAAAAAATTGTCAAAGTTTTTACACGCTTTTAAGAGAATGTGCTGTATTTCTGTAGACCACATCCCACCTCAGTTATAGGTGTCAATTTTTGTGGTTGCATCTTTTTTATCCTTGTTCAAAGAAAATTATAAAAAAATAGTGAAAAAATAAAAAAGTTTGATTCCTACTAGTGCCTTTTGGAAAAATCATGGAAAAATTCAGAAAAAAGGAAAAATCTGTGTTATTTGCTTGTTTTGTGCGTTCTTTCGGTCGTCCTTTGTTTTCACCTTGTTATGCTACGTCTCGACATGTCTTAGCCAGCAGCTGTGATTTGTACTTTGGATCCGGATTGAACAATCGCTAATCTGCACTCGTTAATTGCTAATCCTTGCTGTCATATTGTGTGCCTACCCATAGCTCGACATATTCTTCTATCAGCACAGGTTCATCTTGCAACTGTTACCCACGCTCAACAATAGATTTCTTCGCCCTGTTTGGTTTCATCAAAATTGCTAAAAAAATTCAGTAAAATAAAGAAAAAATTGTCAAAGTTTTTGCACGCTTTTCAGAGAACGTGGTGTATTTCTGTAGACCACATCCCACCTCGGTTGTAGGTGCCAATTTTTTTGGTTGCATCTTTTTTGATCCTTGTTCAGAGGAAATTATAAAAAAATTGTGAAAAAATAAAAAAGTTTGATTCCTACTTGTGCCTTTTAGAAAAATCAGGGAAAAATTTAGGAAAAAAGAAAAATCCGTGTTATTTGCTTGTTCTGTGCGTTCTTTCCATCGTCCTTTGTTTTCACCTTGTTGCGCTACATCTCGACACGTCTTAACTAGCAGCTGTGATTTGTACTCTGGATCTGGATTGAACAATCGCTAATCAACACTCATTAATTGCTAACCTTTGCTGTCATATTATGTGCCTACCTATAGCTCCATATATTTTTCTATCAGCACATGTTCATTTTGCAACTGTTACCCACGTTCAACAACAGATTGCTTCGCCCTATTTGGTTTCATCAAAATTGTCAAAAAAAAATTCAGGAAAATAAAGAAAAAAAATTGTCAAAGTTTTTGCATGCTTTTCAGAGAACGTGTTGTATTTCTATAGACCACATCCCACCTCAGTTGTTAGTGCCAATTTTTGTGGTTGCATCTTTTTTATCCTTGTTCAAAGAAAATTATAAAAAAATAGTGAAAAAAATAAAAAAGTTTAATTCCTACTAGTGCCTTTTGGAAAAATCAGGGAAAAATTCAGGAAAAAGGAAAAATTCGTGTTATTTACTTGTATTGTGCGTTCTTTCCATCGTCCTTTGTTTTCACCTTGTTGCGCTACGTCTCGACACGTCCTAGCCAGCATCTGTGATTTGTACTTTGGATCCGGATTAAACAATCGCTAATCAGCACTCGTTAATTGCTAATCCTTGCTGTCATATTGTGTGCCTACCCATAGCTCCACATATTCTTCTATCAGCACAGGTTCATCTTACAACTGTTACCCACGCTCAACAACAGATTGCTTCGCCCTGTTTGGTTTCATCAAAATTACCAAAAAAATCAGGAAAATAAAGAAACAAATTGTCAAAGTTTTTGCACGCTTTTCAGAGAATGTGGTGTATTTCTGTAGACCACATCCCACCTCAGTTGTAAGTGCCAATTTTTGTGGTTGCATCTTTTTTTATCCTTGTTTAGAGAAAATTATAAAAAAATTGTGAAAAATTAAAAAGTTTGATTCCTACTGGTGCCTTTTGGAAAAATTAGGGAAAAATTCAGGAAAAAGGAAAAATCCGTGTTATTTGCTTGTTCTGTGCGTTTTTTCCGTCGTCCTTTTGTTTTCACATTGTTGCGCTACGTCTCGACACGTCTTAGCTAGCAGCTGTGATTTGTACTTTGGATCCAGATTGAACAATCGCTAATTAGCACTGGTTAATTGCTAATCCTTGCTGTCATATTATGTGCCTACCCAAAGCTCTACATATTCTTCTATCAGCACAGGTTCATTTTGCAACAGTTACCCACACTCAACAACCGATTGCTTCGCCCTATTTGGTTTCTTTAAAATTGCCAAAAAAATTCAGGAAAATGAAGAAAAAAAATTGTCAAAGTTTTTGCACGCTTTTCAAGGAACGTGTTGTATTTCTGTAGACCACATCCCCCCTCAGTTGTAGGTGCCAATTTTTGTAGTTGCATCTTTTTTGATCCTTGTTCAGAGAAATTTATTTAAAAAAATAGTGAAAAAATTAAAAAGTTTGATTCCTACTAGTGCCTTTTGGAAAAATCAGAGAAAAATTTAGGAAAAAGGAAAAATCTGTGTTATTTGCTTGTTCTGTGCGTTCTTTCCATTGTCCTTTGTTTTCACCTTGTTGCGCTACGTCTCGACACGTCATAGCCAGCAGCTGTGATTTGTACTTTGGATCCGGATTGAACAATCGCTAATCAGCACTCGTTAATTGTTAACCCTTGCTGTCATATTGTGTGCCTATACATAGCTCTACATATTCTTCTATCAGAACAGGTTCATCTTGCAACTGTTACCTACGCTCAACAACAGATTGCTTCACCCTATTTGGTTTCATCAAAATTACAAAAAAAATTCAGGAAAATAAAGAAAAAAAATTGTCAAAGTTTTTGCACACTTTTCAGAGAACGTGCTGTATTTCTGTAGACCACATCCCACCTCAGTTGTTGGTGCCAATTTTTGTGGTTGCATCTTTTTTTATCCTTGTTTAGAGAAAATTATAAAAAAATAGTGAAAAAATAAAAAAGTTTGATTCCTACTAGTGCCTTTTGGAAAAATTCAGCAAAAAGGAAAAATCCGTGTTATTTGCTTGTTCTGTGCGTTCTTTCCATCGTCCTTTGTTTTCACCTTGTTCCGCTACGTCTCGATACGTCTTAGCTAGCAGCTGTGATTTGTACTTTAGATCAGGATTGAACAATCGCTAATCAGCACTTGTTAATTGCTAATCCTTGCTGTCAGATTGTGTGCCTACCCATAGCTCTACATATTCTTCTATCAGCACAGGTTCATTTTACAACTGTTACCTACGCTCAACAACAGATTGCTTCGCCCTATTTGGTTTCATCAAAATTGCTAAAAAAAATCAGGAAAATAAAGAAAAAAATTGTCAAAGTTTTTACACGCTTTTAAGAGAATGTGCTGTATTTCTGTAGACCACATCCCACCTCAGTTATAGGTGTCAATTTTTGTGGTTGCATCTTTTTTATCCTTGTTCAAAGAAAATTATAAAAAAATAGTGAAAAAATAAAAAAGTTTGATTCCTACTAGTGCCTTTTGGAAAAATCAGGGAAAAATTCAGGAAAAAGGAAAAATTCGTGTTATTTACTTGTATTGTGCGTTCTTTCCATCGTCGTCTGTTTTCACTTTGTTGCGCTACGTCTCGACACGTCTTAACCAGCATCTGTGATTTATACTTTGGATCCGGATTGAACAATCGCTAATCAGCACTCGTTAATTGCTAATCCTTGCTGTCATATTGTGTGCCTACCCATAGCTCCACATATTCTTCTATCAGCACAGGTTCATCTTGCAACTGTTACCCACGCTCAACAATAGATTTCTTCGCCCTGTTTGGTTTCATCAAAATTGCTAAAAAAATTCAGTAAAATAAAGAAAAAATTGTCAAAGTTTTTGCACGCTTTTCAGAGAACGTGGTGTATTTCTGTAGACCACATCCCACCTCGGTTGTAGGTGCCAATTTTTTTGGTTGCATCTTTTTTGATCCTTGTTCAGAGGAAATTATAAAAAAATTGTGAAAAAATAAAAAAGTTTGATTCCTACTTGTGCCTTTTAGAAAAATCAGGGAAAAATTTAGGAAAAAAGAAAAATCCGTGTTATTTGCTTGTTCTGTGCGTTCTTTCCATCGTCCTTTGTTTTCACCTTGTTGCGCTACATCTCGACACGTCTTAACTAGCAGCTGTGATTTGTACTCTGAATCTGGATTGAACAATCGCTAATCAGCACTCATTAATTGCTAACCTTTGCTGTCATATTATGTGCCTACCTATAGCTCCATATATTTTTCTATCAGGACAGGTTCATTTTGCAACTGTTACCCACGTTCAACAACAGATTGCTTCGCCCTATTTGGTTTCATCAAAATTGCCAAAAAAAATTCAGGAAAATAAAGAAAAAAAATTGTCAAAGTTTTTGCATGCTTTTCAGAGAACGTGTTGTATTTCTATAGACCACATCCCACCTCAGTTGTTAGTGCCAATTTTTGTGGGTGCATCTTTTTTATCCTTGTTCAAAGAAAATTATAAAAAAAATAGTGAAAAAATAAAAAAGTTTAATTCCTACTAGTGCCTTTTGGAAAAATCAGGGAAAAATTCAGGAAAAAGGAAAAATTCGTGTTATTTACTTGTATTGTGCGTTCTTTCCATCGTCCTTTGTTTTCACCTTGTTGCGCTACGTCTCGACACGTCCTAGCCAGCATCTGTGATTTGTACTTTGGATCCGGATTAAACAATCGCTAATCAGCACTCGTTAATTGCTAATCCTTGCTGTCATATTGTGTGCCTACCCATAGCTCCACATATTCTTCTATCAGCACAGGTTCATCTTACAACTGTTACCCACGCTCAACAACAGATTGCTTCGCCCTGTTTGGTTTCATCAAAATTACCAAAAAAATCAGGAAAATAAAGAAACAAATTGTCAAAGTTTTTGCACGCTTTTCAGAGAATGTGGTGTATTTCTGTAGACCACATCCCACCTCAGTTGTAAGTGCCAATTTTTATGGTTGCATCTTTTTTTATCCTTGTTTAGAGAAAATTATAAAAAAATTGTGAAAAATTAAAAAGTTTGATTCCTACTGGTGCCTTTTGGAAAAATTAGGGAAAAATTCAGGAAAAAGGAAAAATCCGTGTTATTTGCTTGTTCTGTGCGTTTTTTCCGTCGTCCTTTTGTTTTCACATTGTTGCGCTACGTCTCGACACGTCTTAGCTAGCAGCTGTGATTTGTACTTTGGATCCAGATTGAACAATCGCTAATTAGCACTGGTTAATTGCTAATCCTTGCTGTCATATTATGTGCCTACCCAAAGCTCTACATATTCTTCTATCAGCACAGGTTCATTTTGCAACAGTTACCCACACTCAACAACCGATTGCTTCGCCCTATTTGGTTTCTTTAAAATTGCCAAAAAAATTCAGGAAAATAAAGAAAAAAATTGTCAAAGTTTTTGCACGCTTTTCAAGGAACGTGTTGTATTTCTGTAGACCACATCCCCCCTCAGTTGTAGGTGCCAATTTTTGTGGTTGCATCTTTTTTGATCCTTGTTCAGAGAAATTTATTTAAAAAAATAGTGAAAAAATTAAAAAGTTTGATTCCTACTAGTGCCTTTTGGAAAAATCAGAGAAAAATTCAGGAAAAAGGAAAAATCTGTGTTATTTGCTTGTTCTGTGCGTTCTTTCCATTGTCCTTTGTTTTCACCTTGTTGCGCTACATCTCGACACGTCTTAGCCAGCAGCTGTGATTTGTACTTTGGATCCGGATTGAACAATCGCTAATCAGCACTCGTTAATTGTTAACCCTTGCTGTCATATTGTGTGCCTATCCATAGCTCTACATATTCTTCTATCAGAACAGGTTCATCTTGCAACTGTTACCTACGCTCAACAACAGATTGCTTCACCCTATTTGGTTTCATCAAAATTACAAAAAAATTCAGGAAAATAAAGAAAAAAAATTGTCAAAGTTTTTGCACACTTTTCAGAGAACGTGCTGTATTTCTGTAGACCACATCCCACCTCAGTTGTTGGTGCCAATTTTTGTGGTTGCATCTTTTTTTATCCTTGTTTAGAGAAAATTATAAAAAAATAGTGAAAAAATAAAAAAGTTTGATTCCTACTAGTGCCTTTTGGAAAAATTCAGCAAAAAGAAAAAATCCGTGTTATTTGCTTGTAATGTGCGTTCTTTCCATCGTCCTTTGTTTTCACCTTGTTCCGCTACGTCTCGACACGTCTTAGCTAGCAGCTGTGATTTGTACTTTAGATCAGGATTGAACAATCGCTAATCAGCACTTGTTAATTGCTAATCCTTGCTGTCAGATTGTGTGCCTACCCATAGCTCTACATATTCTTCTATCAGCACAGGTTCATTTTACAACTGTTACCTACGCTCAACAACAGATTGCTTCGCCCTATTTGGTTTCATCAAAATTGCTAAAAAAAATCAGGAAAATAAAGAAAAAAATTGTCAAAGTTTTTACACGCTTTTAAGAGAACGTGCTGTATTTCTGTAGACCACATCCCACCTCAGTTATAGGTGTCAATTTTTGTGGTTGCATCTTTTTTATCCTTGTTCAAAGAAAATTATAAAAAAATAGTGAAAAAATAAAAAAGTTTGATTCCTACTAGTGCCTTTTGGAAAAATCAGGGAAAAATTCAGGAAAAAGGAAAAATTCGTGTTATTTACTTGTATTGTGCGTTCTTTCCATCGTCGTCTGTTTTCACCTTGTTGCGCTACGTCTCGACACGTCTTAACCAGCATCTGTGATTTATACTTTGGATCCGGATTGAACAATCGCTAATCAGCACTCGTTAATTGCTAATCCTTGCTGTCATATTGTGTGCCTACCCATAGCTTCACATATTCTTCTATCAGCACAGGTTCATCTTACAACTGTTACCCACGCTCAACAACAGATTGCTTCGGCCTGTTTGGTTTCATCAAAATTGTCAAAAAATCAGGAAAATAAAGAAACAAATTGTCAAAGTTTTTGCACGCTTTTCAGAGAATGTGGTGTATTTTTGTAGACCACATCCCACCTCAGTTGTAAGTGCCAATTTTTGTGGTTGCATCTTTTTTTATCCGTGTTCAGAGAAAATTATAAAAAAATTGTGAAAAATTAAAAAAGTTTGATTCCTACTGGTGCCTTTTGGAAAAATTAGGGAAAAATTCAGGAAAAAGGAAAAATCCGTGTTATTTGCTTGTTCTATGCGTTTTTTCCGTCGTCCTTGGTTTTCACCTTGTTGCGCTACGTCTCGACACGTCTTAGCTAGTAGCTGTGATTTGTACTTTGGATCCAGATTGAACAATCGCTAATCAGCACTCGTTAATTGCTAATCCTTGCTGTCATATTATGTGCCTACCCAAAGCTCTACATATTCTTCTATCAGCACAGGTTCATTTTGCAACAGTTACCCACACTCAACAACCGATTGCTTCGCCCTATTTGGTTTCTTTAAAATTGCCAAAAAAATTCAGGAAAATAAAGAAAAAAATTGTCAAAGTTTTTGCACGCTTTTCAAAGAACGTGTTGTATTTCTGTAGACCACATCCCCCCTCAGTTGTAGGTGCCAATTTTTGTGGTTGCATCTTTTTTGATCCTTGTTCAGTGAAATTTATTAAAAAAATAGTGAAAAAATTTAAAAGTTTGATTCCTACTAGTGCCTTTTGGAAAAATCAGAGAAAAATTCAGGAAAAAGGAAAAATCTGTGTTATTTGCTTGTTCTGTGCGTTCTTTCCATCGTCCTTTGTTTTAATCTTGTTGCGCTACGTCTCGACACGTCTTAGCCAGCAGCTGTGATTTGTACTTTGGATCAGGATTGAACAATCGCTAATCAGCACTCGTTAATTGTTAACCCTTGCTGTCATATTGTGTGCCTATCCATAGCTCTACATATTCTTCTATCAGAACAGATTCATCTTGCAACTGTTACCCACGCTCAACAACAGATTGCTTCACCCTATTTGGTTTCAACAAAATTACCAAAAAAAAATTTAGGAAAATAAAGAAAAAAAATTGTCAAAGTTTTTGCGCACTTTTCAGAGAACGTGCTGTATTTCTGTAGACCAGGTCCCACTTCAGTTGTTGGTGCCAATTTTTGTGGTTGCATCTTTTTTGATCCTTGTTTAGAGAAAATTATAAAAAAAAGTGGAAAAAAATAAAAAAAGTTTGATTCCTACTAGTGCCTTTTGGAAAAATTCAGCAAAAAGGAAAAATCCGTGTTATTTGCTTGTTCTGTGCGTTCTTTCCATCGTCCTTTTTTTTCACCTTGTTCCGCTACGTCTCGACACATCTTAGCTAGCAGCTGTGATTTGTACTTTGGATCAGGATTGAACAATCGCTAATCAGCGCTTGTTAATTGCTAATCCTTGCTGTCAGATTGTGTGCCTACCCATAGCTGTACATATTCTTCTATCAGAACAGGTTCATTTTACAACTGTTACCTACGCTCAACAACAGATTGCTTCGCCCTATTTGGTTTCATCAAAATTGCTAAAAAAATCAGGAAAATAAAGAAAAAAAATTATCAAAGTTTTTACACGCTTTTAAGAGAACGTGCTGTATTTCTGTAGACCCCATCCCACCTCAGTTATAGGTGTCAATTTTTGTGGTTGCATCTTTTTTATCCTTGTTCAAAGAAAATTATAAAAAAATAGTGAAAAAATCAAAAAGTTTGATTCCTACTAGTGCCTTTTGGAAAAATCAGGGAAAAATTCAGGAAAAAGGAAAAATTCGTGTTATTTACTTGTATTGTGCGTTCTTTCCATCGTCGTCTGTTTTCACCTTGTTGCGCTACGTCTCGACACGTCTTAACCAGCATCTGTGATTTATACTTTGGATCCGGATTGAACAATCGCTAATCAGCACTCGTTAATTGCTAATCCTTGCTGTCATATTGTGTGTCTACCCATAGCTCCACATATTCTTCTATCAGCACAGGTTCATCTTACAACTGTTACCCACGCTCAACAACAGATTGCTTCGCCCTGTTTGGTTTCATCAAAATTGCCAAAAAAATCAGGAAAATAAAGAAATAAATTGTCAAAGTTTTTGCATGCTTTTCAGAGAATGTGGTGTATTTCTGTAGACCACATCCCACCTCAGTTGTAAGTGCCAATTTTTGTGGTTGCATCTTTTTTTTATCCGTGTTCAGAGAAAATTATAAAAAAATTGTGAAAAATTAACAAAGTTTGATTCTTACTGGTGCCATTTGGAAAAATCAGGAAAAAATTTAGGAAAAAGGAAAAATCCGTGTTATTTGCTTGTTCTGTGCGTTTTTTCCGTCGTCCTTTGTTTTCACCTTGTTGCGCTACGTCTCGACACGTCTTAGCTAGGAGCTGTGATTTGTACTTTGGATCCAGATTGAACAATCGCTAATCAGCACTCGTTAATTGCTAATCCTTGCTGTCATATTATGTGCCTACCCATAGCTCCATATATTCTTCTATCAGCACAGGTTCATTTTGCAACTGTTACCCACACTCAATAACCGATTGCTTCGCCCTATTTGGTTTCTTTAAAATTACCAAAAAAATTCAGGAAAATAAAGAAAAAAAAATTGTCAAAGTTTTTGCACGCTTTTCAAGGAACGTGTTGTATTTCTGTAGACCACATCCCCCCTCAGTTGTAGGTGCCAATTTTTGTGGTTGCATCTTTTTTGATCCTTGTTAAGTGAAATTTATTAAAAAAATAGTGAAAAAATTAAAAAGTTTGATTCCTACTAGTGCCTTTTGGAAAAATTTAGGAAAAAAGAAAAATCCGTGTTATTTGCTTATTCTGTACGTTCTTTCCATCGTCCTTTGTTTTCACTTTGTTGCGCAACGTCTCGACACGCCTTAGCCAGCAGCTGTGATTTGTAATTTGGATCCGGATTGAACAATCGCTAATCTGCAATCGATAATTGCTAATCCTTGCTGTCATATTGTGTGCCTACCCATAGCTCCACATATTCTTCTATCAGCACAGGTTCATCTTGCAACTATTACCCACGCTTAACAACAGATTGCTTCGCCCTGTTTGATTTCATCAAAATTGCCAAAAAAAATCAGGAAAATAAAGAAAAAATATTGTCAAAGTTTTTACACGCTTTTAAGAGAACGTGCTGTATTTCTGTAGACCACATCCCACCTCAGTTATAGGTGTCAATTTTTGTGGTTGCATCTTTTTTATCCTTGTTCAAAGAAAATTATAAAAAAATAGTGAAAAAATAAAAAAGTTTGATTCCTACTAGTGCCTTTTGGAAAAATCAGGGTAAAATTCAGGAAAAAGGAAAAATTCGTGTTATTTACTTGTATTGTGCGTTCTTTCCTTCGTCGTCTGTTTTCACCTTGTTGCGCTACGTCTCGACACGTCTTAACCAGCATGTGTGATTTATACTTTGGATCCGGATTGAACAATCGCTAATCAGCACTCGTTAATTGCTAATCCTTGCTGTCATATTGTGTGTCTACCCATAGCTCCACATATTCTTCTATCAGCACAGGTTCATCTTACAACTGTTACCCACGCTCAACAACAGATTGCTTCGCCCTGTTTGGTTTCATCAAAATTGCCAAAAAAATTAGGAAAATAAAGAAACAAATTGTCAAAGTTTTTGCATGCTTTTCAGAGAATGTGGTGTATTTCTGTAGACCACATCCCACCTCAGTTGTAAGTGCCAATTTTTGTAGTTGCATCTTTTTTTATCCGTGTTCAGAGAAAATTATAAAAAAATTGTGAAAAATTAAAAAAGTTTGATTCCTACTGGTGCCTTTTGGAAAAATCAGGAAAAAATTCAGGAAAAAGGAAAAATCCGTGTTATTTGCTTGTTCTGTGCGTTTTTTTCGTCGTCCTTTGTTTTCACCTTGTTGCGCTACGTCTCGACACGTCTTAGCTAGGAGCTATGATTTGTACTTTGGATCCAGATTGAACAATCGCTAATCAGCACTCGTTAATTGCTAATCCTTGCTGTCATATTATGTGCCTACCCATAGCTTCACATATTCTTCTATCAGTACAGGTTCATTTTGCAACTGTTACCCACACTCAACAACCGATTGCTTCGCCCTATTTGGTTTCTTCAAAATTGCCAAAAAAATTTCAGGAAAATAAAGAAAAAAAATTGTCAAAGTTTTTGCACGCTTTTCAAGGAACGTGTTGTATTTCTGTAGACCACATCCCCCCTCAGTTCTAGGTGCTAATTTTTGTGGTTGCATCTTTTTCGATCCTTGTTCAGAGAAAATTATTAAAAAAATAGTGAAAAAATTAAAAAGTTTGATTCCTACTAGTGCCTTTTGGAAAAATCAGGGAAAAATTCAGGAAAAAGGAAAAATTCGTGTTATTTGCTTGTTCTGTGCGTTCTTTCCATCGTCCTTTGTTTTTACCTTGTTGCGCTACGTCTCGACACATCTTAGCCAGCAGCTGTGATTTGTACTTTGGATCCGGATTGAACAATCGCTAATCAGCACTCGTTAATTGTTAATCCTTGCTGTCATATTGTGTGCCTATCCATAGCTCCACATATTCTTCTATCAGAACAGGTTCATCTTGCAACTGTTACCCACGCTCAACAACAGATTGCTTCACCCTATTTGGTTTCATCAAAATTGCCAAAAAAATTCAGGAAAATGAAGAAAATTTTTTTTTAAAGTTTTTGCACACTTTTCAGAGAACGTGCTGTATTTCTGTAGACCACATCCCACCTCAGTTGTAGGTGCCAATTTTTGTGGTTGCATCTTGTTTATCCTTGTTAAGAGAAAATTATAAAAAATAGTGAAAAAATAAAAAAGTTTGATTCCTACTAGTGCCTTTTGGAAAAATTCAGGAAAAAAGAAAAATCCGTGTTATTTGCTTATTCTGTGCGTTCTTTTCATCGTCCTTTGTTTTCACTTTGTTGCGCAACGTCTCGACACGCCTTAGCCAGCAGCTGTGATTTGTAATTTGGATCCGGATTGAACAATCGCTAATCTGCAATCGATAATTGCTAATCCTTGCTGTCATATTGTGTGCCTACCCATAGCTCCACATATTCTTCTATCAGCACAGGTTCATCTTGCAACTGTTACCTACGCTCAACAACAGATTGCTTCACCCTATTTGGTTTCATCAAAATTACAAAAAAAATTCAGGAAAATAAAGAAAAAAAATTGTCAAAGTTTTTGCACACTTTTCAGAGAACGTGCTGTATTTCTGTAGACCACATCCCACCTTAGTTGTTGGTGCCAATTTTTGTGGTTGCATCTTTTTTTATCCTTGTTTAGAGAAAATTATAAAAAAATAGTGAAAAAATAAAAAAGTTTGATTTCTACTAGTGCCATTTGGAAAAATTCAGCGAAAAGGAAAAATCCGTGTTATTTGCTTGTTCTGTGCGTTCTTTCCATCGTCCTTTGTTTTCACCTTGTTCCGCTACGTCTCGACACGTCTTAGCTAGCAGATGTGATTTGTACTTTAGATCAGGATTGAACAATCGCTAATCAGCACTTGTTAATTGCTAATCCTTGCTGTCAGATTGTGTGCCTACCCATAGCTCTACATATTCTTCTATCAGCACAGGTTCATTTTACAACTGTTACCTACGCTCAACAACAGATTGCTTCGCCCTATTTGGTTTCATCAAAATTGCTAAAAAAAATCAGGAAAATAAAGAAAAAAATTGTCAAAGTTTTTACACGCTTTTAAGAGAATGTGCTGTATTTCTGTAGACCACATCCCACCTCAGTTATAGGTGTCAATTTTTGTGGTTGCATCTTTTTTATCCTTGTTCAAAGAAAATTATAAAAAAATAGTGAAAAAATAAAAAAGTTTGATTCCTACTAGTGCCTTTTGGAAAAATCAGGGAAAAATTCAGGAAAAAGAAAAAATTCGTGTTATTTACTTGTATTGTGCGTTCTTTCCATCGTCGTCTGTTTTCACCTTGTTGCGCTACGTCTCGACACGTCTTAACCAGCATCTGTGATTTATACTTTGGATCCGGATTGAACAATCGCTAATCAGCACTCGTTAATTGCTAATCCTTGCTGTCATATTGTGTGCCTACCCATAGCTCCACATATTCTTCTATCAGCACAGGTTCATCTTGCAACTGTTACCCACGCTCAACAATAGATTTCTTCGCCCTGTTTGGTTTCATCAAAATTGCTAAAAAAATTCAGTAAAATAAAGAAAAAATTGTCAAAGTTTTTGCACGCTTTTCAGAGAACGTGGTGTATTTCTGTAGACCACATCCCACCTCGGTTGTAGGTGCCAATTTTTTTGGTTGCATCTTTTTTGATCCTTGTTCAGAGGAAATTATAAAAAAATTGTGAAAAAATAAAAAAAGTTTGATTCCTACTTGTGCCTTTTAGAAAAATCAGGGAAAAATTTAGGAAAAAAGAAAAATCCGTGTTATTTGCTTGTTCTGTGCGTTCTTTCCATCGTCCTTTGTTTTCACCTTGTTGCGCTACATCTCGACACGTCTTAACTAGCAGCTGTGATTTGTACTCTGGATCTGGATTGAACAATCGCTAATCAGCACTCATTAATTGCTAACCTTTGCTGTCATATTATGTGCCTACCTATAGCTCCATATATTTTTCTATCAGCACAGGTTCATTTTGCAACTGTTACCCACGTTCAACAACAGATTGCTTCGCCCTATTTGGTTTCATCAAAATTGCCAAAAAAAATTCAGGAAAATAAAGAAAAAAAATTGTCAAAGTTTTTGCATGCTTTTCAGAGAACGTGTTGTATTTCTATAGACCACATCCCACCTCAGTTGTTAGTGCCAATTTTTGTGGTTGCATCTTTTTTATCCTTGTTCAAAGAAAATTATAAAAAAATAGTGAAAAAATAAAAAAGTTTAATTCCTACTAGTGCCTTTTGGAAAAATCAGGGAAAAATTCAGGAAAAAGGAAAAATTCGTGTTATTTACTTGTATTGTGCATTCTTTCCATCGTCCTTTGTTTTCACCTTGTTGCGCTACGTCTCGACACGTCCTAGCCAGCATCTGTGATTTGTACTTTGGATCCGGATTAAACAATCGCTAATCAGCACTCGTTAATTGCTAATCCTTGCTGTCATATTGTGTGCCTACCCATAGCTCCACATATTCTTCTATCAGCACAGGTTCATCTTACAACTGTTACCCACGCTCAACAACAGATTGCTTCGCCCTGTTTGGTTTCATCAAAATTACCAAAAAAATCAGGAAAATAAAGAAACAAATTGTCAAAGTTTTTGCACGCTTTTCAGAGAATGTGGTGTATTTCTGTAGACCACATCCCACCTCAGTTGTAAGTGCCAATTTTTGTGGTTGCATCTTTTTTTATCCTTGTTTAGAGAAAATTATAAAAAAATTGTGAAAAATTAAAAAGTTTGATTCCTACTGGTGCCTTTTGGAAAAATTAGGGAAAAATTCAGGAAAAAGGAAAAATACGTGTTATTTGCTTGTTCTGTGCGTTTTTTCCGTCGTCCTTTTGTTTTCACATTGTTGCGCTACGTCTCGACACGTCTTAGCTAGCAGCTGTGATTTGTACTTTGGATCCAGATTGAACAATCGCTAATTAGCACTGGTTAATTGCTAATCCTTGCTGTCATATTATGTGCCTACCCAAAGCTCTACATATTCTTCTATCAGCACAGGTTCATTTTGCAACAGTTACCCACACTCAACAACCGATTGCTTCGCCCTATTTGGTTTCTTTAAAATTGCCAAAAAAATTCAGGAAAATAAAGAAAAAAAATTGTCAAAGTTTTTGCACGCTTTTCAAGGAACGTGTTGTATTTCTGTAGACCACATCCCCCCTCAGTTGTAGGTGCCAATTTTTGTGGTTGCATCTTTTTTGATCCTTGTTCAGAGAAATTTATTTAAAAAAATAGTGAAAAAATTAAAAAGTT
This sequence comes from Saccharum spontaneum, assembly GCA_022457205.1. Lineage (NCBI taxonomy): Eukaryota > Viridiplantae > Streptophyta > Magnoliopsida > Poales > Poaceae > Saccharum > Saccharum spontaneum. The sequence continues at coordinate 24,699,211 of CM039605.1, read as the reverse complement.
TGATTCCTACTAGTGCCTTTTGGAAAAATCAGAGAAAAATTCAGGAAAAAGGAAAAATCTGTGTTATTTGCTTGTTCTGTGCGTTCTTTCCATTGTCCTTTGTTTTCACCTTGTTGCGCTACGTCTCGACACGTCTTAGCCAGCAGCTGTGATTTGTACTTTGGATCCGGATTGAACAATCGCTAATCAGCACTCGTTAATTATTAACCCTTGCTGTCATATTGTGTGCCTATCCATAGCTCTACATATTCTTCTATCAGAACAGGTTCATCTTGCAACTGTTACCTACGCTCAACAACAGATTGCTTCACCCTATTTGGTTTCATCAAAATTACAAAAAAAATTCAGGAAAATAAAGAAAAAAAATTGTCAAAGTTTTTGCACACTTTTCAGAGAACGTGCTGTATTTCTGTAGACCACATCCCACCTCAGTTGTTGGTGCCAATTTTTGTGGTTGCATCTTTTTTTATCCTTGTTTAGAGAAAATTATAAAAAAATAGTGAAAAAATAAAAAAGTTTGATTCCTACTAGTGCCTTTTGGAAAAATTCAGCAAAAAGAAAAAATCCGTGTTATTTGCTTGTTCTGTGCGTTCTTTCCATCGTCCTTTGTTTTCACCTTGTTCCGCTACGTCTCGACACGTCTTAGCTAGCAGCTGTGATTTGTACTTTAGATCTACATATTCTTCTATCAGCACAGGTTCATTTTACAACTGTTACCTACGCTCAACAATAGATTGCTTCGCCCTATTTGGTTTCATCAAAATTGCTAAAAAAAATTAGGAAAATAAAGAAAAAAATTGTCAAAGTTTTTACACGCTTTTAAGAGAACGTGCTGTATTTCTGTAGACCACATCCCACCTCAGTTATAGGTGTCAATTTTTGTGGTTGCATCTTTTTTATCCTTGTTCAAAGAAAATTATAAAAAAATAGTGAAAAAATAAAAAAGTTTGATTCCTACTAGTGCCTTTTGGAAAAATCAGGGAAAAATTCAGGAAAAAGGAAAAATTCGTGTTATTTACTTGTATTGTGCGTTCTTTCCATCGTCGTCTGTTTTCACCTTGTTGCGCTACGTCTCGACACGTCTTAACCAGCATCTGTGATTTATACTTTGGATCCGGATTGAACAATCGCTAATCAGCACTCGTTAATTGCTAATCCTTGCTGTCATATTGTGTGCCTACCCATAGCTTCACATATTCTTCTATCAGCACAGGTTCATCTTACAACTGTTACCCACGCTCAACAACAGATTGCTTCGGCCTGTTTGGTTTCATCAAAATTGCCAAAAAATCAGGAAAATAAAGAAACAAATTGTCAAAGTTTTTGCACGCTTTTCAGAGAATGTGGTGTATTTTTGTAGACCACATCCCACCTCAGTTGTAAGTGCCAATTTTTGTGGTTGCATCTTTTTTTATCCGTGTTCAGAGAAAATTATAAAAAAATTGTGAAAAATTAAAAAAGTTTGATTCTGCCTTTTGGAAAAATTAGGGAAAAATTCAGGAAAAAGGAAAAATCCGTGTTATTTGCTTGTTCTGTGCGTTTTTTCCGTCGTCCTTGGTTTTCACCTTGTTGCGCTACGTCTCGACACCTCTTAGCTAGTAGCTGTGATTTATACTTTGGATCCAGATTGAACAATCGCTAATCAGCACTCGTTAATTGCTAATCCTTGCTGTCATATTATGTGCCTAGCCAAAGCTCTACATATTCTTCTATCAGCACAGGTTCATTTTGCAACAGTTACCCACACTCAACAACCGATTGCTTCGCCCTATTTGGTTTCTTTAAAATTGCCAAAAAAATTCAGGAAAATAAAGAAAAAAATTGTCAAAGTTTTTGCACGCTTTTCAAGGAACGTGTTGTATTTCTGTAGACCACATCCCCCCTCAGTTGTAGGTGCCAATTTTTGTGGTTGCATCTTTTTTGATCCTTGTTCAGTGAAATTTATTAAAAAAATAGTGAAAAATTTTAAAAGTTTGATTCCTACTAGTGCCTTTTGGAAAAATCAGAGAAAAATTCAGGAAAAAGGAAAAATCTGTGTTATTTGCTTGTTCTGTGCGTTCTTTCCATCGTCCTTTGTTTTCACCTTGTTGCGCTACGTCTCGACACGTCTTAGCCAGCAGCTGTGATTTGTACTTTGGATCAGGATTGAACAATCGCTAATCAGCACTCGTTAATTGTTAACCCTTGCTGTCATATTGTGTGCCTATCCATAGCTCTACATATTCTTCTATCAGAACAGATTCATCTTGCAACTGTTACCCACGCTCAACAACAGATTGCTTCACCCTATTTGGTTTCAACAAAATTACCAAAAAAAATTTAGGAAAATAAAGAAAAAAAATTGTCAAAGTTTTTGCGCACTTTTCAGAGAACGTGCTGTATTTCTGTAGACCAGATCCCACTTCAGTTGTTGGTACCAATTTTTGTGGTTGCATCTTTTTTGATCCTTGTTTGGAGAAAATTATAAAAAAAAGTGGAAAAAAATAAAAAAGTTTGATTCCTACTAGTGCCTTTTGGAAAAATTCAGCAAAAAGGAAAAATCCGTGTTATTTGCTTGTTCTGTGCGTTCTTTCCATCGTCCTTTGTTTTCACCTTGTTCCGCTACGTCTCGACACGTCTTAGCTAGCAGCTGTGATTTGTACTTTGGATCAGGATTGAACAATCGCTAATCAGCGCTTGTTAATTGCTAATCCTTGCTGTCAGATTGTGTGCCTACCCATAGCTCTACATATTCTTCTATCAGCACAGGTTCATTTTACAACTGTTACCTACGCTCAACAACAGATTACTTCGCCCTATTTGGTTTCATCAAAATTGCTAAAAAAATCAGGAAAATAAAGAAAAAAAATTATCAAAGTTTTTACACGCTTTTAAGAGAACGTGCTGTATTTCTGTAGACCCCATCCCACCTCAGTTATAGGTGTCAATTTTTGTGGTTGCATCTTTTTTATCCTTGTTCAAAGAAAATTATAAAAAAATAGTGAAAAAATCAAAAAGTTTGATTCCTACTAGTGCCTTTTGGAAAAATCAGGGAAAAATTCAGGAAAAAGGAAAAATTCGTGTTATTTACTTGTATTGTGCGTTCTTTCCATCGTCGTCTGTTTTCACCTTGTTGCGCTACGTCTCGACACGTCTTAACCAGCATCTGTGATTTATACTTTGGATCCGGATTGAACAATCGCTAATCAGCACTCGTTAATTGCTAATCCTTGCTGTCATATTGTGTGTCTACCCATAGCTCCACATATTCTTCTATCAGCACAGGTTCATCTTACAACTGTTACCCACGCTCAACAACAGATTGCTTCGCCCTGTTTGGTTTCATCAAAATTGCCAAAAAAATCAGGAAAATAAAGAAACAAATTGTCAAAGTTTTTGCACGCTTTTCAGAGAATGTGGTGTATTTCTGTAGACCACATCCCACCTCAGTTGTAAGTGCCAATTTTTGTGGTTGCATCTTTTTTTATCCGTGTTCAGAGAAAATTATAAAAAAATTGTGAAAAATTAAAAAAGTTTGATTCTTACTGGTGCCTTTTGGAAAAATCAGGAAAAAATTCAGGAAAAAGGAAAAATCCGTGTTATTTGCTTGTTCTGTGCGTTTTTTCCGTCGTCCTTTGTTTTCACCTTGTTGCGCTACGTCTCGACACGTCTTAGCTAGGAGCTGTGATTTGTACTTTGGATCCAGATTGAACAATCGCTAATCAGCACTCGTTAATTGCTAATCCTTGCTGTCATATTATGTGCCTACCCATAGGTCCACATATTCTTCTATCAGCACAGGTTCATTTTGCAACTGTTACCCACACTCAATAACCGATTGCTTCGCCCTATTTGGTTTCTTTAAAATTGCCAAAAAAATTCAGGAAAATAAAGAAAAAAAATTGTCAAAGTTTTTGCACGCTTTTCAAGGAACGTGTTGTATTTCTGTAGACCACATCCCCCTCAGTTGTAGGTGCCAATTTTTGTGGTTGCATCTTTTTTGATCCTTGTTAAGTGAAATTTATTAAAAAATAGTGAAAAAATTAAAAAGTTTGATTCCTACTAGTGCCTTTTGGAAAAATTTAGGAAAAAAGAAAAATCCGTGTTATTTGCTTATTCTGTACGTTCTTTCCATCGTCCTTTGTTTTCACTTTGTTGCGCAACGTCTCGACACGCCTTAGCCAGCAGCTGTGATTTGTAATTTGGATCCGGATTGAACAATCGCTAATCTGCAATCGATAATTGCTAATCCTTGCTGTCATATTGTGTGCCTACCCATAGCTCCACATATTCTTCTATCAGCACAGGTTCATCTTGCAACTATTACCCACGCTTAATAACAGATTGCTTCGCCCTGTTTGATTTCATCAAAATTGCCAAAAAAAAACAGGAAAATAAAGAAAAAATATTGTCAAAGTTTTTACACGCTTTTAAGAGAACGTGCTGTATTTCTGTAGACCACATCCCACCTCAGTTATAGGTGTCAATTTTTGTGGTTGCATCTTTTTTATCCTTGTTCAAAGAAAATTATAAAAAAATAGTGAAAAAATAAAAAAGTTTGATTCCTACTAGTGCCTTTTGGAAAAATCAGGGTAAAATTCAGGAAAAAGGAAAAATTCGTGTTATTTACTTGTATTGTGCGTTCTTTCCTTCGTCGTCTGTTTTCACCTTGTTGCGCTACGTCTCGACACGTCTTAACCAGCATCTGTGATTTATACTTTGGATCCGGATTGAACAATCGCTAATTAGCACTCGTTAATTGCTAATCCTTGCTGTCATATTGTGTGTCTACCCATAGCTCCACATATTCTTCTATCAGCACAGGTTCATCTTACAACTGTTACCCACGCTCAACAACAGATTGCTTCGCCCTGTTTGGTTTCATCAAAATTGCCAAAAAAATCAGGAAAATAAAGAAACAAATTGTCAAAGTTTTTGCACGCTTTTCAGAGAATGTGGTGTATTTCTGTAGACCACATCCCACCTCAGTTGTAAGTGCCAATTTTTGTAGTTGCATCTTTTTTTATCCGTGTTCAGAGAAAATTATAAAAAAATTGTGAAAAATTAAAAAAGTTTGATTCCTACTGGTGCCTTTTGGAAAAATCAGGAAAAAATTCAGGAAAAAGGAAAAATCCGTGTTATTTGCTTGTTCTGTGCGTTTTTTTCGTCGTCCTTTGTTTTCACCTTGTTGCGCTACGTCTCGACACGTCTTAGCTAGGAGCTATGATTTGTACTTTGGATCCAGATTGAACAATCGCTAATCAGCACTCGTTAATTGCTAATCCTTGCTGTCATATTATGTGCCTACCCATAGCTTCACATATTCTTCTATCAGTACAGGTTCATTTGCAACTGTTACCCACACTCAACAACCGATTGCTTCGCCCTATTTGGTTTCTTCAAAATTGCCAAAAAAATTTCAGGAAAATAAAGAAAAAAAATTGTCAAAGTTTTTGCACGCTTTTCAAGGAACGTGTTGTATTTCTGTAGACCACATCCCCCCTCAGTTGTAGGTGCTAATTTTTGTGGTTGCATCTTTTTCGATCCTTGTTCAGAGAAAATTATTAAAAAAAATAGTGAAAAAATTAAAAAGTTTGATTCCTACTAGTGCCTTTTGGAAAAATCAGGGAAAAATTTAGGAAAAAGGAAAAATTCGTGTTATTTGCTTGTTCTGTGCGTTCTTTCCATCGTCCTTTGTTTTTACCTTGTTGCGCTACGTCTCGACACATCTTTGCCAGCAGCTGTGATTTGTACTTTGGATCCGGATTGAACAATCGCTAATCAGCACTCGTTAATTGTTAATCCTTGCTGTCATATTGTGTGCCTATCCATAGCTCCACATATTCTTCTATCAGAACAGGTTCATCTTGCAACTGTTACCCACGCTCAACAACAGATTGCTTCACCCTATTTGGTTTCATCAAAATTGCCAAAAAAATTCAGGAAAATGAAGAAAATTTTTTTTTAAAGTTTTTGCACACTTTTCAGAGAACGTGCTGTATTTCTGTAGACCACATCCCACCTCAGTTGTAGGTGCCAATTTTTGTGGTTGCATCTTGTTTATCCTTGTTAAGAGAAAATTATAAAAAATAGTGAAAAAATAAAAAAGTTTGATTCCTACTAGTGCCTTTTGGAAAAATTCAGGAAAAAAGAAAAATCCGTGTTATTTGCTTATTCTGTGCGTTCTTTCCATCGTCCTTTGTTTTCACTTTGTTGCGCAACGTCTCGACACGCCTTAGCCAGCAGCTGTGATTTGTAATTTGGATCCGGATTGAACAATCGCTAATCTGCAATCGATAATTGCTAATCCTTGCTGTCATATTGTGTGCCTACCCATAGCTCCACATATTCTTCTATCAGCACAGGTTCATCTTGCAACTGTTACCCACGCTTAACAATAGATTGCTTCGCCCTGTTTGATTTCATCAAAATTACCAAAAAAATTCAGGAAAATAAAGAAAAAATTATCAAAGTTTTTACACGCTTTTTAGATAACGTGGTGTATTTCTGTAGACCACATCCCACCTCAGTTGTAGGTGCCCATTTTTGTGGTTGCATCTTTTTTGAACCTTGTTCAGAGAAAATTATAAAAAAATTGTGAAAAAATAAAAAAGTTTGATTCTTACTGGTGCCTTTTGAAAAATCAGGGAAAAAATCAAAAAAAGGAAAAATTCGTGTTATTTGCTTGTTCTGTGCGTTTTTTCCATCGTCCTTTGTTTTCACCTTGTTCCGCTACGTCTCGACACGTCTTAGCTAGCAGCTGTGATTTGTACTTTGGATCCGGATTGAACAATCGCTAATCAGCACTCGTTAATTGCTAATCCTTGCTATCAGATTGTGTGCCTACCCATAGCTCCACATATTCTTCTATCAGCACAGGTTCATTTTACAACTGTTACCTACGCTCAACAACAGATTGCTTCGCCCTATTTGGTTTCATCTAAATTGCCAAAAAAATCAGGAAAATAAAGAAAAAAAATTGTCAAAGTTTTTGCACGCTTTTCAGAAAACGTGCTGTATTTCTGTAGACCACATCCCACCTCAGTTGTAGGTGTCAATTTTTGTGGTTGCATTTTTTTATCCTTGTTCAAAGAAAATTATAAAAAATAGTGAAAAAATAAATAAGTTTGATTCCTACTAGTGCCTTTTGGAAAAATTCAGGAAAAAAGAAAAATCTGTGTTATTTGCTTGTTCTGTGCGTTCTTTCCATCGTCCTTTGTTTTTACATTGTTACGCTGCATCTCGACACGTCTTAGCCAACAGCTGTGATTTGTACTTTGGATCCGGATTGAACAATCGCTAATCTGCACTCGTTAATTGCTAATCCTTGCTGTCATATTGTGTGCCTACCCATAGCTCCACATATTCTTCTATCAGCACAGGTTCATCTTGCAGCTGTTACCCACGCTCAACAATAGATTTCTTCGCCCTATTTGGTTTCATCAAAATTCCTAAACAATTCAGTAAAATAAAGAAAAAATTGTCAAAGTTTTTGCACGCTTTTCAAAGAACGTGGTGTATTTCGGTGGACCACATCCCACCTCGGTTGTAGGTGCCAATTTTTTTGGTTGCATCTTTTTTGATCCTTGTTCAGAGAAAATTATAAAAAATTGTGAAAAAATAAAAAAGTTTGATTCCCACTGGTGCTTTTTGGAAAAATCAGGGAAAAATTTAGGAAAAAGGAAAAATCCGTGTTATTTGCTTGTTCTGTGCGTTCTTTCCATCGTCCTTTGTTTTCACCTTGTTGCGCTACGTCTCGACACGTCTTAACTAGCAGCTGTGATTTGTACTTTTGATCTGGATTGAAGAATCGCTAATCAGCACTCGTTAATTGCTAACCCTTGCTGTCATATTGTGCGCCTACCTATAGCTCCATATATTCTTCTATCAGCACAGGTTCATTTTGCAACTGTTACCCACGCTCAACAACAGATTGCTTCGCCCTATTTGGTTTCATCAAAATTGCCAAAATTTTTTTAGGAAAATAAAGAAAAAAATTGTCAAAGTTTTTGCATGCTTTTCAGAGAACGTGCTGTATTTCTGTAGACCACATCCCACCTTAGTTGTTGGTGCCAATTTTTGTGGTTGCATCTTTTTTATCCTTGTTCAAAGAAAATTATAAAAAAATAGTAAAAAAATCAAAAAGTTTGATTCCTACTAGTGCCTTTTGGAAAAATCAGGGAAAAATTCAGGGAAAAATTCAGGAAAAAGGAAAAATTCGTGTTATTTACTTGTGTTGTGCGTTGTTTCCATCGTCTTTTGTTTTCACCTTGTTGCGCTACGTCTCGACACGTCTTAGCCAGCATCTGTGATTTGTACTTTGGATCCGGATTGAACAATCGCTAATCAGCACTCGTTAATTGCTAATCCTTGCTGTCATATTATGTGCCTACCCATAGATCCACATATTCTTCTATCAGCACAGGTTCATCTTACAACTGTTACCCACGCTCAACAACAGATTGCTTCGCCCTGTTTGATTTCATCAAAATTGCCAAAAAAATTCAGGAAAATAAAGAAAAAATTGTCAAAGTTTTTACACGCTTTTTAGAGAACGTGGTGTATTTCAGTAGACCACATCCCACCTCAGTTGTAATTGATAATTTTTGTCGTTGCACCTTTTTTGATCCTTGTTCAGAGAAAATTATAAAAAAAATGTGAAAAAATAAAAAAGTTTGATTCCTACTGGTGCCTTTTGAAAAATCAGGGAAAAATTCAGGAAAAAGGAAAAATCCGTGTTATTTGCTTGTTCTATGCGTTCTTTCCATCGTCCTTTGTTTTCACCTTGTTCTGCTACGTCTCGACACGTCTTAGCTAGCAGCTGTGATTTGTACTTTGGATCCGGATTGAACAATCGCTAATCAGCACTTGTTAATTGCTAATCCTTGCTGTCAGATTGTGTGCCTACCCATAGCTCTACATATTCTTCTATCAGCACAGGTTCATTTTACAACTGTTACCTACGCTTAACAACAGATTGCTTCGCCCTATTTGGTTTCATCAAAATTGCCAAAAAAAATCAGGAAAATAAAGAAAAAAAATTGTCAAAAGTTTTTGCACGTTTTTCAGAGAACGTGCTGTATTTCTGTAGACCACATCCCACCTCAGTTATAGGTGTCAATTTTTGTGGTTGCATTTTTTATCCTTGTTCAAAGAAAATTATAAAAAAATAGTGAAAAAATAAATAAGTTTGATTCCTACTAGTGCCTTTTGGAAAAATTAAGGAAAAAAGAAAAATCCGTGTTATTTGCTTGTTTTGTGCGTTTTTTCCGTCGTCCTTTGTTTTCACCTTGTTGCGCTACGTCTCGACACGTCTTAGCTAGCAACTGTGATTTGTACTTTGGATCCAGATTGAACAATCGCTAATCAGCACTCGTTAATTGCTAATCCTTGCTGTCATATTATGTGCCTACCCATAGCTCCACATATTCTTCTATCAGCATAGGTTCATCTTGCAACTGTTACCCACGCTCAATAATAGATTTCTTCGCCCTGTTTGGTTTCATCAAAATTGCTAAAAAATTCAGTAAAATAAAGAAAAAATTCTCAAAGTTTTTGCACGCTTTTCAGAGAACGTGGTGTATTTCTGTAGACCACATCCCACCTCGGTTGTAGGTGCAAATTTTTTTGGTTGCATCTTTTTTGATCCTTGTTCAGAGAAAATTATAAAAAAATTGTGAAAAAATAAAAAGGTTTGATTCCTACTGGTGCCTTTTGGAAAAATCAGGGAAAAATTTAGAAAAAAGGAAAATCTGTGTTATTTGCTTGTTCTGTGCGTTCTTTCCATTGTCCTTTGTTTTCACCTTGTTATGCTACGTCTCGACATGTCTTAGCCAGCAGCTGTGATTTGTACTTTGGATCCGGATTGAACAATCGCTAATCTGCACTCGTTAATTGCTAATCCTTGCTGTCATATTGTGTGCCTACCCATAGCTCGACATATTCTTCTATCAGCACAGGTTCATCTTGCAACTGTTACCCACGCTCAACAATAGATTTCTTCGCCCTGTTTGGTTTCATCAAAATTGCTAAAAAAATTCAGTAAAATAAAGAAAAAATTGTCAAAGTTTTTGCACGCTTTTCAGAGAACGTGGTGTATTTCTGTAGACCACATCCCACCTCGGTTGTAGGTGCAAATTTTTTTGGTTGCATCTTTTTTGATCCTTGTTCAGAGAAAATTATAAAAAAATTATGAAAAAATAAAAAAGTTTGATTCCTACTGGTGCCTTTTGGAAAAATCAGGGAAAAATTTAGAAAAAAGGAAAATCCGTGTTATTTGCTTGTTCTGTGCGTTCTTTCCATTGTCCTTTGTTTTCACCTTGTTGCACTACGTCTCGACACGTCTTAACTTGCAGCTGTGATTTGTACTTTGGATCTGGATTGAACAATCGCTAATCAGCACTCGTTAATTGCTAACCCTTGTTGTCATATTGTGCGCCTACCTATAGCTCCATATATTCTTCTATCAGCACAAGTTCATTTTGTAACTGTTACCCACGCTCAACAACCGATTGCTTCGCCCTATTTGGTTTCATCAAAATTGCCAAAAAAAATCAGGAAAATAAAGAAAAAAATTGTCAAAGTTTTTGCACGCTTTTCAAAGAACGTGATGTATTTTTGTAGACCACATCCCACCTCAGTTATAGGTGTCAATTTTTGTGGTTGCATTTTTTTATCCTTGTTCAAAGAAAATTATAAAAAAATAGTGAAAAAATAAATAAGTTTGATTCCTACTAGTGCCTTTTGGAAAAATTAGGGAAAAATTCAGGAAAAAGGAAAAATTCGTGTTATTTACTTGTATTGTGCGTTCTTTCCATCGTCTTTTGTTTTCACCTTGTTGCACTACGTCTCGACACGTCTTAGCCAGCATCTGTGATTTGTACTTTGGATCCGGATTGAACAATCGCTAATCAGCACTCGTTAATTGCTAATCCTTGCTGTCATATTATGTGCCTACCCATAGATCCACATATTCTTCTATCAGCACAGGTTCATCTTACAACTGTTACCCACGCTCAACAACAGATTGCTTCGCCCTATTTGATTTCATCAAAATTGCCAAAAAAATTCAGGAAAATAAAGAAAAAATTATCAAAGTTTTTACACGCTTTTTAGAGAACGTGGTGTATTTCTGTAGACCACATCCCACCTCAGTTGTAGGTGCCAATTTTTGTGGTTGCATCTTTTTTGATCCTTGTTCAGAGAAAATTATAAAAAAATTGTGAAAAAATAAAAAAGTTTGATTCCTACTGGTGCCTTTTGAAAAATCAGGGAAAAATTCAGGAAAAAGGAAAAATCCGTGTTATTTGCTTGTTCTGTGCGTTCTTTCCATCGTCCTTTGTTTTCACCTTGTTCCGCTACGTCTCGACACGTCTTAGTTAGCAGCTGTGATTTGTACTTTGGATCTGGATTGAACAATCGCTAATCAGCACTCGTTAATTGCTAACCCTTGCTGTCATATTGTGCGCCTATCTATAGCTCCATATATTCTTCTATCAGCACAGGTTCATTTTGCAACTGTTACCCACGCTCAACAACAGATTGCTTCATCCTATTTGGTTTCATCAAAATTGCCAAAAAAATTCAGGAAAATAAAGAAAAAAAATTGTCAAAGTTTTTGCACACTTTTTAGAGAACGTGCTGTATTTCTGTAGACCACATCCCACCTCAGTTGTAGGTCCCAATTTTTGTGGTTGCATCTTTTTTGATCCTTGTTCAGAGAAAATTATAAAAAATAGTGCCTTTTGGAAAAATTCAGGAAAAAGGAAAAATCCGTGTTATTTGCTTGTTCTGTGCGTTCTTTCCATCGTCCTTTGTTTTCACTTTGTTGCGCAACGTCTCGACACGCCTTAGCCAGCAGCTGTGATTTGTAATTTGGATCCGGATTGAACAATCGCTAATCTGCAATTGATATTTGCTAATCCTTGCTGTCATATTGTGTGCCTTCCCATAGCTCCACATATTCTTCTATCAGCACAGGTTCATCTTGCAACTGTTACCCACGCTTAACAACAGATTGCTTCGCCCTATTTGATTTCATCAAAATTGCCAAAAAAATTCAGGAAAATAAAGAAAAAATTGTCAAAGTTTTTACACGCTTTTTAGAGAAGGTGGTGTATTTCTGTAGACCACATCCCACCTCAGTTGTAGGTGCCAATTTTTGTGGTTGCATCTTTTTTGATCCTTGTTCAAAGAAAATTATAAAAAAATTGTGAAAAAATAAAAAAGTTTGATTCCTACTGGTGCCTTTTGAAAAATCGGGGAAAAATTCAGGAAAAAGGAAAAATCCGTGTTATTTGCTTGTTCTGTGCGTTCTTTCCATTGTCCTTTGTTTTCACCTTGTTCCGCTACGTCTCGACACGTCTTAGCTAGCAGCTATGATTTGTACTTTGGATCCGGATTGAACAATCACTAATCTGCAATCGATAATTGCTAATCCTTGCTGTCAGATTGTGTGCCTACCCATAGCTCCACATATTCTTCTATCAGCACAGGTTCATTTTACAACTGTTACCTACGCTCAACAACAGATTGCTTCGCCCTATTTGGTTTCATCAAAATTGCCAAAAAAAATCAGAAAAATAAAGAAAATAATTGTCAAAGTTTTTGCACGCTTTTCAGAGAACGTGCTATATTTCTGTAGACCACATCCCACCTCAGTTGTAGGTATCAATATTTGTGGTTGCATTTTTTTATCCTTGTTCAAAGAAAATTATAAAAAAATAGTGAAAAAATAAATAAGTTTGATTCCTACTAGTGCCTTTTGGAAAAATTCAGGAAAAAGGAAAAATCTGTGTTATTTGCTTGTTCTGTGCGTTCTTTCCATCGTCCTTTGTTTTTACCTTGTTACGCTGCATCTCGACACGTCTTAGCCAGCAGCTGTGATTTGTACTTTGGATCCGGATTGAACAATCGCTAATCTGCACTCGTTAATTGCTAATCCTTGCTGTCATATTGTGTGCCTACCCATAGCTCCACATATTCTTCTATCAGCACAGGTTCATCTTGCAACTGTTACCCACGCTCAACAATAGATTTCTTTGCCCTGTTTGGTTTCATCAAAATTGCTAAAAAATTCAATAAAATAAAAAAAAATTGTCAAAGTTTTTGCACGCTTTTCAGAGAACGTGGTGTATTTCTGTAGACCACATCCCACCTCGGTTGTAGGTGCTAATTTTTTTGGTTGCATCTTTTTTGATCCTTGTTCAGAGAAAATTATAAAAAAATTGTGAAAAAATAAAAAAGTTTGATTCCTATTGGTGCCTTTTGGAAAAATCATGGAAAAATTTAGGAAAAAGGAAAAATTCGTGTTATTTACTTGTATTGTGCGTTCTTTCCATCGTCCTTTGTTTTCACCTTGTTGCGCTACGTCTCGATACGTCTTAGCCAGCATCTATGATTTGTACTTTGGATCCGGATTGAACAATCGCTAATCAGCACTCGTTAATTGTTAATCCTTGCTGTCATATTATGTGCCTACCCATAGCTACACGTATTTTTCTATCAGCACAGGTTCATCATACAACTGTTACCCACGCTCAACAATAGATTGCTTCGCCCTGTTTGGTTTCATCAAAATTGCCAAAAAATCAGGAAAATAAAGAAAAAAATTGTCAAAGCTTTTGCACGCTTTTTAGAGAACGTGGTGTATTTCTGTAGACCACATCCCACCTTAGTTGTAAGTGCCAATTTTTGTGGTTGCATCTTTTTTTATCCTTGTTCAGAGAAAATTATAAAAAAATTGTCAAAAAATTAAAAAAGTTTGATTCCTTCTGGTGCCTTTTGGAAAAATCAGGGAAAAATTCAGGAAAAAGGAAAAATCCGTGTTATTTGCTTGTTCTGTGCGTTTTTTCCGTCGTCCTTTGTTTTCACCTTGTTGCGCTACGTCTCGACACGTCTTTGCTAGCAGCTGTGATTTGTACTTTGGATCCAGATTGAACAATCGCTAATCAGCACTCGTTAATTGCTAATCCTTGCTGTCATATTATGTGCCTACCCATAGCTCCACATATTCTTCTATCAGCACAGGTTCATTTTGCAACTGTTACCCACACTCAACAACCGATTGCTTCGCTCTATTTGGTTTCATCAAAATTGTCAAAAAAAATTCAGGAAAATAAAGAAAAAAATTGTCAAAGTTTTTGCACACTTTTCAAGTAACATGTTGTATTTTTTAGACCACATCCCACCTCAGTTGTAGGTGCCAATTTTCGTGGTTACATCTCTTTTGATCCTTGTTCAGAGAAAATTATTAAAAAAAATAGTGAAAAAATTAAAAAGTTTGATTCCTACTAGTGCCTTTTGGAAAAATCAGGGTAAAATTCAGGAAAAAGGAAAAATCCGTGTTATTTGCTTGTTCTGTGTGTTCTTGCCATTGTCCTTTGTTTTCACCTTGTTGCGCTACGTCTCGACACGTCTTAGCCAGCAGTTGTGATTTGCACTTTTGATCCGGATTGAACAATCGCTAATCAGCACTCGTTAATTGTTAATCCTTGCTATCATATTGTGTGCCTATCCATAGCTCCACATATTCTTCTATCAGAACAGGTTCATCTTGCAACTGTTACCCACGCTCAACAACATATTACTTCACCCTATTTGAATTCATCAAAATTGCAAAAAAAAATAGGAAAATAAAGAAAAAAAATTGTCAAAGTTTTTGTACACTTTTCAGAGAACGTGCTGTATTTCTATAGACCACATCTCACCTCAGTTGTAGGTGCCAATTTTTATGGTTGCATCTTTTTTGATCCTTGTTCAGAGAAAATTATAAAAAAATAGTGAAAAAATAAAAAAGTTTGATTTCTACTAGTGCCTTTTGGAAAAATTCACGACATCTCGACACGCCTTAGCCAGCAGCTGTGATTTGTACTTTGGATCCGGATTGAACAATCGCTAATCTACAATCGATAATTGCTAATCCTTGCTGTCATATTGTGTGCCTACCCATAGCTCCACATATTCTTCTATCAGCACAAGTTCATCTTGCAACTGTTATCCACGCTTAACAACATATTGCTTCGCCCTGTTTGATTTCATCAAAATTGCCAAAAAAATTCAGGAAAATAAAGAAAAAATTGTCAAAGTTTTTACACGCTTTTTAGAGAACGTGGTGTATTTCTGTAGACCGCATCCCACCTCAGTTGTAGGTGCCAATTTTTATGGTTGCATCTTTTTTGATCCTTGTTCAGAGAAAATTATAAAAAAATAGTGAAAAAATAAAAAAGTTTGATTTCTACTAGTGGCTTTTGGAAAAATTCAGGACGTCTCGACACGCCTTAGCCAGCAGCTGTGATTTGTACTTTGGATCCGGATTGAACAATCGCTAAACTACAATCGATAATTGCTAATCCTTGCTGTCATATTGTGTGCCTACCCATAGCTCCACATATTCTTCTATCAGCACAGGTTCATCTTGCAACTGTTACCCACGCTTAACAACAGATTGCTTCGCCCTGTTTGATTTCATCAAAATTGCCAAAAAAATTCAGGAAAATAAAGAAAAAATTGTCAAAGTTTTTACACGCTTTTTAGAGAACGTGGTGTATTTTTGTAGACCACATCCCACCTCAGTTGTAGGTGCCAATTTTTGTGGTTGCATCTTTTTCAATCCTTGTTCAAAGAAAATTATAAAAAAAATTGTGAAAAAATAAAAAAGTTTGATTCCTACAGGTGCCTTTTGAAAAATCAGGGAAAAATTCAGGAAAAAGGAAAAATCCGTGTTATTTGCTTGTTCTGTGCGTTCTTTCCATCGTCCTTTGTTTTCACCTTGTTCCGCTACGTCTCGACACGTCTTAGCTAGCAGCTGTGATTTGTACTTTGGATCCGGATTGAACAATCGCTAATCAACACTCATTAATTGCTAATCCTTGCTGTCAGATTGTGTGCCTACCCATAGCTCCACATATTCTTCTATCAGCACAGGTTCATTTTACAACTGTTACCTATGCTCAACAACAGATTGCTTCGCCATATTTGGTTTCATCAAAATTGCCAAAAAAAAATCAGGAAAATAAAGAAAAAAAATTATCAAAGTTTTTGCATGCTTTTAAGAGAACATGCTGTATTTCTGTAGACCACATCCCACCTCAGTTGTAGGTGTCAATTTTTGTGGTTGTATTTTTTTATCCTTGTTCAAAGAAAATTATAAAAAAAATAGTGAAAAAATAAATAAGTTTGATTCCTACTAGTGCCTTTTGGAAAAATTCAGAAAAAAGGAAAAATCCGTGTTATTTTCTTGTTCTGTGCGTTCTTTCCATCGTCCTTTGTTTTCACCTTGTTACGCTACGTCTCGACACGTCTTAGCCAGCAGCTGTGATTTGTACTTTGGATCCGGATTGAACAATCGCTAATTTGCACTCGTTAATTGCTAATCCTTGCTGTCATATTGTGCCTACCCATAGCTCCATATATTCTTCTATCAGCATAGGTTCATCTTGCAATTGTTACCCACGCTCAACAATAGATTTCTTCGTCCTGTTTGGTTTCATCAAAATTGCTAAAAAATCCAGTAAAATAAAGAAAACATTGTCAAAGTTTTTGCACGCTTTTCCGAGAATGTGGTGTATTTCTGTAGACCACATCCCACCTCGGTTGTAGCTGCCAATTTTTTTGGTTGCATCTTTTTTGATCCTTGTTCAAAGAAAATTATAAAAAAATTGTGAAAAAAATAAAAAAGTTTGATTCCTACTGGTGCCTTTTGGAAAAATCAGGGAAAAATTTAGGAAAAAGGAAAAATTCGTGTTATTTGCTTGTTCTGTGCGTTCTTTCCATTGTCCTTTGTTTTTACCTTGTTGCGCTACGTCTCGACACGTCTTAACTAGCAGCTGTGATTTGTACTTTGGATCTGGATTGAACAATCGCTAATCAGCACTCGTTAATTGCTAACCCTTGCTGTCATATTGTGCGCCTACCTATAGCTCCATATATTCTTCTATCAGCACAGGTTCATTTTGCAACTGTTACCCATGCTCAACAACAGATTGCTTCGCCCTATTTGGTTTCATCAAAATTGCCAAAAAAAATTCAGGAAAATAAAGAAAAAAAATTGTCAGAGTTTTTGCATGCTTTTCAGAGAACGTGCTGTAGTTCTGTAGACCACATCCCACCTTAGTTGTTGGTGCCAATTTTTGTGGTTGCATCTTTTTTATCCTTGTTCAAAGAAAATTATAAAAAAATAGTGAAAAAATAAAAAAGTTTGATTCCTACTAGTGCCTTTTGGAAAAATCAGGGAAAAATTCAGGAAAAAGGAAAAATTCGTGTTATTTACTTGTATTGTGCGTTCTTTCCATCGTCTTTTGTTTTCACCTTGTTGCGCTACGTCTCGACACGTCTTAGCCAGCATCTGTGATTTGTACTTTGGATCCGGATTGAACAATCGCTAATCAGCACTCGTTAATTGCTAATCCTTGCTGTCATATTATGTGCCTACCCATAGGTCCATGTTGATATTTGATAACGTAATTAGGAAATAGGATCCGCAAGCGCACGGATATCGGTGAGCACTTCACCCGAGATGTTATCCTGGGTATCGTATTTATATTTTTACCTTTAGGAGAAAGAGTGCATCTGACTAACCAAATCTATTACTACTAACCTTTAGGCTACAACCACTATGATTCGATGTGAGTGATGTATAGAGAAGACTACAACCGCACTCTTCTTCTAACCTTGGTAAGGATGATCTACTGTTCTATTGGGGAGGTTTA
Source organism: Saccharum spontaneum (assembly GCA_022457205.1). Taxonomy (NCBI): domain Eukaryota; kingdom Viridiplantae; phylum Streptophyta; class Magnoliopsida; order Poales; family Poaceae; genus Saccharum; species Saccharum spontaneum. The sequence continues at coordinate 24,681,524 of CM039605.1, read as the reverse complement.
CGGAATCTAGACACCACAAAGGATGTTCAACCCGCACCTATAAACCCTATCGATCCTGCTAACGGGATATGGAATACAAAGGTAACTCGGAATTGTCACGTTCCTCGCTACTACCACGGTCCGGCTAGACGAGGGGATATCTATGAGTATCCTAGCTTAAACACCACGTTTACGCTAGAGATGATTACTCTAAACTCTACGCGAAGAGATCAAAGTAAACTCATAAACCAAAGAACAATAAAACAAAGAACTTACTAGAATTTAGAAGTTGAAATACTGAAGAATCTTGAGAACAAGCCTCGGGTTAGAAGAACTTGCTCCCGCAGGTACAACCTCGGAGTAGACACCGACAGGCCAGCTTCCTCCGATCCACACCTCCACTCTATCTCTCTCAATCTAGTAGAACTAATTTTACTTTCACATTGGATGCTAAGCCCTAAGAGGTGGGAACCCTAGAGGGAACCTCTCTCTCTAAACCCTAACTAGAGATATGCAACTGAATAATGAATTGGGGTCTCCTCCACCAGGGGTCAGGGGCCTTGCTTATATAGCCCTTTTGGATGAATCTGGACCGTCGGATCAAACCGACCTTCATCCTACGGTTTTCCTTGATCCTCAAAGGTGGTGGAGTATAATCCGCGAGACTCGACCTGATTGGTCCCGGGGGCAGGGCGGGAGCCCTAGGACACAGGGCGGGCGCCCTGTGTCCTGGCCCGTTACGGCTCCCGTTCATTCCCGTGGCTTCTGGAATCTTCTAGATGTAAGATAATTACGTGTTCGGTTAATATCCCATCATTAATCCGACATGTGGGCCTTTCTTCCGTATTTCCTGATAACCCCCTGCAGAAATAGATAAACAGCAAAACTCGTGGAATTCTGTTAGATCAAACCCTAATTCTAGGTGTTGCTTGCATATAGGTCCTTTTCTTTATTTATTTGATGGTTATAATTGATACTTAAGAACCGTCAACAAACACCCCCATACTTAGGCTTTTACTCGTCCTCGAGAAAAGGTTGGTTAATAAAACATCTGGGGTTGAAACATTCTTTCATACCTGCAGGGTGTTGTAAAAATCCACTGTGCACTTATAGTCAGGGAAATATATGGTCAGAGTAAAGAGCCTTTCTTCTTCTTAATCCCTATCACTTGGAGTTTTTACATATTTTTGAAAAGAAAAACTTAGCATACCTTTATCCTCATAGGTGCTCTCAGAGTCACTCATTATCTTTTATATTTCTCTCTGAGGCTGTTTTGATTTTGCAAAAATAATTCTTTAAGCATACATACCTTGCATTTATTGTATGGTCAAAACCGGATCCGAGGAGAAGAATGCCATACTCTTAGATCAAAGATTTTGAAAATTAAAAACTTGTCACTCTTACTGGCATATTGCTTATTAGAGGGACCATGGGCTATCATTTTCTTTCCATCATATTTTTATCATATCTCATTTTTTTTCATTTTGGGTGGATACCGAGGTACCCCTAATTCTACTGCCGGACACTTGTCCATTTTTTTTCCACGAGGTTATCGAGCACTTGCTCCTTTTTATTTCCTCGATATATTCATAATTTTGCATAGCCCATGCCTCTAACGCAATAATACTTCGGAAGAGTGAATCTTTCTGAATAAAAATGTCTTGTTCTTAGGAGTATGATAAATCTCTCAACAAGGGTCTAACTTGTTTTGAACAAACTCAATACAAAGCAGATAGCTTTAATTAATGTTTTCATGTTTAGCAGGCATATAAAACTTGAGGATGGTAGCTATAATTTTGAGATTTTTAAAACAAATTCTCCAAGCAATAAAGATACTAAGAATAAGGTACTCATACCCTTACCATCTCTTATTCCACAATGACTTTTAGCAACACAGGGTTTTGAAATAATTTTAATAATTGCAGGTTTCTAGGAAATATCACAGAGTGAGATTGATCATGATTATAAGCATTTTTATCCTTTTAATTTATCATGTTTAGAGAGATAAAATTCTACACAAACTAAGGTGAGTGTGTAAGTGTGTACCTGGTTCATGGAGTGGTGCGATCGAAGTGTGTGTGACATGTCAGGGAATCTCCCCCATACTTGTTTTCTGCTTTCTTGCACAAAAGTCAAGTAGAGACACACAAGACATACTAATAATAATCTTTATTAATCTTGAGGCATTTATTACAACCGAATAATAATAATAACCGAATATAATAGATCTAATCTGATTATAAGCGAACCTAATCGAATCTAATAATAACTAAGACATATATAGCCCCAAGATCTAATCTAGATAGCTCAGCGACGCTCACGCCTCCTAAGACTATGCTCTAACTCATCAATCCTCTTGTTGGCGTCGGCAAGGTCATCCCGTAGCTTTAATTTTTAATTGGAAGGTAAAAATTGATCACATATATTTCTTCTAATTCTTTATTGGGCTCTAAAAATAATTTAAGACGTTGACCATTTACCTTGAATAACGTACCTTCGTCATTTTGAAGTGTGATAGCTCCGTGGGATGATGAATGAATTACCTTGAATGGTCCTTCCCATTTGCTCCGGAGCTTTCCATGCCCGAAAAGCTTCACCCTGGAATTAAAAAGTAATACCTTATCTTCGGGTGAGAACTCCTTCTTCTTGATCCTCTTGTCATGCCATCTCTTGACTCTTTCTTTGTAGATCTTTGAATTGGGATATGCTTTCTCCCGCCATTCTTCTAACTCCGATAATTGCATTCTTCTATGTTTTCCGGCGATATCTAGGTCCATATTCCATCTTTTTATGGCCCAGTGTGCCTTGAACTCAAGTTCAACAGGTAGGTGACAGGTCTTTCCGTATACCAATTGTTATGGAGACATTCCAATTGGGGTCTTGTATGCTGTCCGGTAAGCCCAGAGTGCATCGGGTAACTTGTCCTTCCATGCCGTTCCCATCTCGTTCACTGTCTTCTGAAGAATGTTCTTGATTTGCTTGTTAGAAGTCTCTGCTTGGCCACTTGTCTGAGGATGATAGGGAGTAGCGACGTTGTGACGGATTCCATGTCTTGATAGATAGTGCTCGAAGCGCTTGTCAATGAAGTGTGATCATCCATCACTTATCACTATCCTGGGGACTCCAAATCTTGGAAATATGATTTCCTCAAACATCCTCTTCGAACTGATATTGTTGGCATGCTTGCAAGGTAGTGCCTCTACCCACTTGGAGACGTAATCAACCGCCACCAAGATGAACTCACACTTCTTAGATGGGGGAAATGGACCCATGTAGTCTATCCCCCAGACATCAAAGAGTTCAATCTGAAGGTTGTTGGTGAGTGGCATGGCATCCCTTGTATTTATGTTTCCGTGCCTTTGACATGGCCCACATCTTCTGATATATTGCTTCGTGTCATCGTACATCGTAGGCCAGTAGAATCCACATTGCCAGATCTTTGAATGTGTACGGAATGCTCCATAGTGTCCTCCGTATGGTGATGAGTGACATCTGTCGATGATCTTCAATCCTTCCTCAGTGGTCACACATCTTCTAAGTAGGCCATCAGCGCATACTCGGAAGAGATATGGCTCATCCCATATATGTGAATGACTTTCCTGAATAAGCTTCTTCTTGTTGCTCCGGGTGGTACATAACCTGAAACCATAAAATTAACAATATCTGCATACCAGGGGTCAGATCTATTAATCTCGTAAAGCATGTCGTCCCAGAGTGAGTCATTAATGGGGGGTTCCTGTGAATTCTTAAAGTACATTCTAGACAAGTGATCAGCAACAGAATTTTCTACTCCCTTTTTATCTTTTATTTCTAAGTCAAATTCTTGGAGTAATAAAATCCATCTGATTAAGCGAGGTTTAGCATCTTTCTTAGTGAGCAAATATTTTAGTGCAGCATGATCAGTGTAAACAATTATCTTAGCTCCAACTAAATAAGATCTAAATTTATCAATGGCAAAAACAACAGCCAGAAGCTCTTTTTCAGTGGTTGCATAATTAAGTTGAGCTCCTGTCAAAGTTTTACTTGCATAAGCAATTGCATGATGCTTTTTATCTTTAGTTTGTCCCAAAACTGCCCCCACAGCATAATCACTAGCATCACACATAATTTCAAAAGGCAACGACCAATCAGGGGGTTGAATGATTGGTGCAGAGATGAGTGCTTGCTTTAATAAATTGAAAGAATTTAGACATGCATCATCAAATTCGAAAGGAGCATCCTTGGCTAGCAAAAGAGTAAGTGGTCTCGCAATAAATGAAAAGTCTTTTATAAATCTGCGATAAAAACCAGCATGGCCAAGAAAACTTCGAATTCCTTTTATATTCACAGGTGGAGGTAGTTGTTCAATTACTTCAATTTTAGCTCTATCTACCTCAATACCTCTTTCAGACACTAGGTGTCCTAGCACTATTCCTTCTCTAACCATAAAATGACATTTTTCCCAATTAAGGATTAAGTGCTTTTCTTCACATCTTTGCAAAACCTTATCTAAGTTCTCAAGACAACTATCAAAAGTTTTTCCATAAACTAAAAAATCATCCATGAAAACTTCCATAATCTCTTCAATCATATCAGAAAATATAGACATCATACATCTTTGAAAAGAAGCTGGTGCATTACATAACCCAAAAGACATTCTACGATAAGCATACGTTCCATATGGGCATGTAAAAGTGGTTTTGCTTTGATCATCAGGATGGATAGGGATCTGGTGATACCCTGAATATCCATCTAGAAAACAGAAAAATGAGTGTTTTGCTAACCGCTCAAGCATCTCATCTATAAAAGGCAAAGGAAAATGATCCTTTTTCGTGGCTTTATTAAGTTTTCTATAGTCTATGCACATCCGCCACCCAGTGACGGTGCGTTGCGGAATTAGCTCATTCTTATCATTAGTAACAACAGTCATGCCTCCCTTTTTAGGCACAACTTGAACAGGGCTTACCCACTCACTATGCGGCACAGGATATATAATCCCTGCATGCAGCAACTTTATAACTTCTTTTTTAACTACCTCTCTCATCGTGTTGTTAAGTCTACGTTGAGGCTCTCGAGAGGGTGTAACAGAAGGATCTGTTGGAATACGATGGGTACAAATCATAGGACTGATTCCTGTGAGATCTTGAAGTGAGTAGCCGAAAACAGAGTGGTGTTTTTCAAGAATGGTCATTAATCGCAGAGTTTGCTCCTGAGTGAGTTTATTACTAACGATCACAGGAAACTCTGGATTATTGTTTAGGAAAGCATAGGTAAGACCGGGTGGTAAAGTTTTGAGTTCTATGGGGGGTCTAGGTGTTTCTGCAAACTCATCTAAGGATTCAGGTTCAGAAGGTTCGGCCTCTTCTTCAGTGAAGAAGGGGGCTTCCTCTTCTAAGTCTGGATCATCTAAAAGTTCTAGAGATGCAGCCTTTACCTCCTCCATAGGATCAGGCAAAAGATATGGCTCGGTCTTATTATTCAAGGAGTGAGTTATTGTAATTGGAAGTTTAAAATCCTTTCCCAAGGAAATGTGGAGCTTTCCAGTTTGACCTTCATAAAGGAGTCTTCTAAAAGGTTGTCCAATCAATAGGTCGAAACCCCATATATCAAAGATATAAAAGTTCAAATGAACCATGGAGCCTTCTACCATAAAGGGTAGGATATTAATAATTCCAAGACTGGGGACTAATCGTCCCGAAGATTCCATTATGACCTTTGTTGTGGGGGTTAAAACAAGTTTTCCAAATAAATTAAGTGCAAAAGCTTCGGACATAATATTGATCCCCACAACAGGATTATAGAGAGCGTTAAATTGATCAGAATTATAAGCACAGCGTATAGTTATAGAGGGTGTGTCCACTCGGATTACTTCAGAGGAAAGCTCTGACTCCTCTAACCATTCGCTACTCATAACCGAGATAAGCTCTCTCAATTGACATTCACTTGGTAAACAAATGCTAAATTGGCCGTTTTGGGGTCGGTCTATAGAATGGTAGTTTGAAATGTTTCCAAAATCGGCAAAGAGATCGGATTCTATGTCTAGCATGAAATCAGATGGTAGAATTTCTTCCTTTTGTGGCTCAAAACTTGGGATAGCTGAAGTAGGTGAAGAATTCGGCAGAGTGTCTACTTCGGCTTCGTAGGTTTTATCATGGAGGGCATTATCCATCTTAGCTTCTAGGATTCTATTCAAGATCCCCTTAGCTTCATCAGTAGGAATACGAAAGAAAGAACCTCTAGCCATAGTATGCAACATTTGTTTATTATCTTTCTGAAGACCTCGAAAAAAGTGAAATAAAAGAACAGTGTCTTCAAGCAAAAGTTTTGGACCAGATTCTAAAAGATCAGAAAAACGTTTCCAGGATTTCCCCAAAGTTTCATTATCTTTTTGTTTAAAAGATAGGACTTCGAGTCTAAGGTCACCAGTACGGTCAAGGGAATAAAAATCTAGACAAAAGTTGGCTCTTAAAACTCCCCATTCACCTTGCTGTTGCTTACCTTCTGACTATACCATCGTCTAGCTTCTCCTCTTAAAGAAAAAGGAAAAAACTTCCAACGTAAAGTCTTATCAGAGATGCCATCAATGCGAAGACAATCGCATGTCTGCTCAAAATCTCTAATATAAAGGTAAGGGTTTTCGTCTTCCTTTCCTGAAAAAGATAAATTTTGAATCATCGCAATCAACCTTGAACTTAACTTATACTGGGGTGTTTGGATAGGCTGTGATGACTCCCATGGTAAAAGGTTAGTTGCTGAAGGTGTTGCGGCATCAAAGATAGATATAGAACCTTGGTTTTCCATTTTTGGTAAAAAGAAAAGAAAGAATGAAAAAGATAAGAAAATAAAAAGTATGAATACAAGCTAGTAGTAAGACTCAAGGTTATCTCAGCAAACCGTCTTTCTCCCCGGCAACGGCGCCAGAAATGCTTGTTGATATTTGGTAACGCAATTAGGAAATAGGATCCGCAAGCGCACAGATATCGGTGAGCACTTCACCCGAGATGTTATCCTGGGTATCGTATTTATATTTTTACCTTTAGGAGAAAGAGTGCATCTGACTAACCAAATCTATTACTACTAACCTTTAGACTACAACCACTATGATTCGATGTGAGTGATGTATAGAGAAGACTACAACCGCACTCTTCTTCTAACCTTGGTAAGGATGATCTACTGTTCTATTGGGGAGGTTTACGGAATCTAGACACCACAAAGGATGTTCAACCCGCACCTATAAACCCTATCGATCCTGCTAACGGGATATGGAATACAAAGGTAACTTGGAATTGTCACGTTCCTCGCTACTACCACGGTCCGGCTAGACGAGGGGATATCTATGAGTATCCTAGCTTAAACACCACGTTTACGCTAGAGATGATTACTCTAAACTCTACGCGAAGAGATCAAAGTAAACTCATAAACCAAAGAACAATAAAACAAAGAACTTACTAGAATTTAGAAGTCGAAATACTGAAGAATCCTGAGAACAAGCCTCGGGTTAGAAGAACTTGCTCCCGCAGGTACAACCTCGGAGTAGACACCGACAGGCCGGCTTCCTCCGATCTACACCTCCACTCTATCTCTCTCAATCTAGTAGAACTAATTCTACTTTCACATTGGATGCTAAGCCCTAAGAGGTGGGAACCCTAGAGGGAACCTCTCTCTCTAAACGCTAACTAGAGATATGCAACTGAATAATGAATTGGGGTCTCCTCCACCAGGGGTCAGGGGCCTTTTGGATGAATCTGGACCGTCGGATCAAACCGACCTTCATCCTACGGTTTTCCTTGATCCTCAAAGGCGGTGGAGCATAATCCGCGAGACTCGACCTGATTGGTCCCGGGGGCAGGGCGGGCGCCCTGTGTCCTGGCCCGTTACGGCTCCCGTTCGTTCCCGTGGCTTTTGGAATCTTCTAGATGTAAGATAATTACATGTTCGGTTAATATCCCATCATTAATCCGACATGTGGGCCTTTCTTCCGTATTTCCTGATAACCCCCTGCAGAAATAGATAAACAACAAAACTCGTGGAATTCTGTTAGATCAAACCCTAATTCTAGGTGTTGCTTGCATATAGGTCCTTTTCTTTATTTATTTGATGGTTATAATTGATACTTAAGAACCGTCAACAGTCCACATATTCTTCTATCAGCACAGGTTCATCTTACAACTGTTACCCGCGCTCAACAACAGATTGCTTCACCCTGTTTGATTTCATCAAAATTGCCAAAAAAATTCAGGAAAATAAAGAAAAAATTGTCAAAGTTTTTACACGTTTTTAGAGAACGTGGTGTATTTCTGTAGACCACATCCCACCTCAGTTGTAGGTGCCATTTTTTGTGGTTGCATCTTTTTTGATCCTTGTTCAGAGAAAATCATAAAAAAATTGTGAAAAAATAAAAAAGTTTGATTCCTACTGGTGCCTTTTGAAAAATCAGGGAAAAATTCAGGAAAAAAGAAAAATCCGTGTTATTTGCTTGTTCTGTGCGTTCTTTCCATCGTCCTTTGTTTTCACCTTGTTCTGCTACGTCTCGACACGTCTTAGTTAGCAGCTGTGATTTGTACCTTGGATCTGGATTGAACAATCGCTAATCAGCACTCGTTAATTGCTAACCCTTGCTGTCATATTGTGCGCCTACTTATAGCTCCATATATTTTTCTATCAGCACAGGTTCATTTTGCAACTGTTACCCACGCTCAACAAACAGATTGCTTCACCCTATTTGGTTTCATCAAAATTGCCAAAAAAAATTCAAGAAAATAAAGAAAAAAATTGTCAAAGTTTTTGCACACTTTTTAGAGAACGTGCTGTATTTCTGTAGACCACATCCCACCTCAGTTGTAGGTGCCAATTTTTGTGGTTGCATCTTTTTTATCCTTGTTCAGAGAAAATTATAAAATATAGTGAAAAAATAAAAAAGTTTGATTCCTACTAGTGCCTATTGGAAAAATTCAGGAAAAAGGAAAAATCCGTGTTATTTGCTTGTTCTGTGCGTTCTTTCCATCGTCCTTTGTTTTCACTTTGTTGCGCAACGTCTCGACACACCTTAGCCAGCAGCTGTGATTTGTAATTTGGATCCGGATTGAACAATCGCTAATCTGCAATCGATAATTGCTAATCCATGCTGTCATATTGTGTGCCTACCCATAGCTCCACATATTCTTCTATCAGCACAGGTTCATCTTGCAACTGTTACCCACGCTTAACAACAGATTGCTTCGCCCTGTTTGATTTCATCAAAATTGCCAAAAAAATTCAGGAAAATAAAGAAAAAATTGTCAAAGTTTTTACACGCTTTTTAGAGAACGTGGTGTGTTTCTGTAGACCACATCCCACCTCAGTTGTAGCTGCCAGTTTTTGTGGTTGCATGTTTTTTGATCCTTGTTCAAAGAAAATTATAAAAAAAATTGTGAAAAAATAAAAAAGTTTGATTCCTACTGGTGCCTTTTGAAAAATCAGGGAAAAATTCAGGAAAAAGGAAAAATCCGTGTTATTTGCTTGTTCTGTGCATTCTTTCCATCGTCCTTTGTTTTCACCTTGTTCCGCTACGTCTCGACACGTCTTAGCTAGCAGCTGTGATTTGTACTTTGGATCCGGATTGAACAATCGCTAATCAGCACTCGTTAATTGCTAATCCTTGCTATCAGATTGTGTGCCTACCCATAGCTCCACATATTCTTCTATCAGCACACGTTCCTTTTACAACTGTTACCTACGCTCAACAACAGATTGCTTCGCCCTATTTGGTTTCATCAAAATTGCCAAAAAAAAATCAGGAAAATAAAGAAAAAAAATTATCAAAGTTTTTGCACGCTTTTCAGAAAACGTGCTATATTTCTGTAGACCACATCCCACCTCAGTTGTAGGTGTCAATTTTTGTGGTTGCATTTTTTTATCCTTGTTCAAAGAAAATTATAAAAAAATAGTGAAAAAATAAATAAGTTTGATTCCTACTAGTGCCTTTTGGAAAAATTTAGGAAAAAGGAAAAATCCGTGTTATTTGCTTGTTCTGTGCGTTCTTTCCATCGTCCTTTGTTTTCACCTTGTTGCCCTACGTCTCGACACGTCTTAACTAGCAGCGGTGATTTGTACTTTGGATCTGGATTGAACAATCGCTAATCAGCACTCGTTAATTGCTAACCCTTGCTGTCATATTGTGCGCCTACCTATAGCTCCATATATTCTTCTATCAGCACAGGTTCATTTTGCAACTGTTACCCACGCTCAACAACAGATTGCTTCGCCCTATTTTTTTTCATCAAAATTGCCAAAAAAAATTCAGGAAAATAAAGAAAACAAATTGTCAAAGTTTTTGCATGCTTTTCAGAGAACGTGCTGTATTTCTGTAGACCATATCCCACCTTAGTTGTTGGTGTCAATTTTTGTGGTTGCATCTTTTTTATCCTTGTTCAAAGAAAATTATAAAAAAATAGTGAAAAAATAAAAAAGTTTGATTCCTACTGGTGCCTTTTGGAAAAATCAGGGAAAAATTCAGGAAAAAGGAAAAATTCATGTTATTTACTTGTATTGTGCGTTCTTTCCATCGTCCATTGTTTTCACCTTGTTGCGCTACGTCTCGACACGTCTTAGCCAGCATTTGTGATTTGTACTTTGGATCCGGATTGAACAATCGCTAATCAACACTCGTTAATTGCTAATCCTTGCTGTCATATTATGTGCCTACCCATAGCTACACATATTCTTCTATCAGCACAGGTTCATCTTACAACTGTTACCCACGCTCAACAACAGATTGCTTCGCCCTGTTTGGTTTCATCAAAATTGCCAAAAAAAATCAGGAAAATAAAGAAAAAAATTGTCAAAGTTTTTGCACGCTTTTCAAAGAACGTGGTTTATTTCTGTAGACCACATCCCACCTCAGTTGTAAGTGCCAATTTTTGTGGTTGCATCTTTTTTTATCCTTGTTCAGAGAAAGTTATAAAAAAATTGTGAAAAATTTAAAAAGTTTGATTCCTTCTGGTGCCTTTTGGAAAAATCAGGGAAAAATTCAGGAAAAAGGAAAAATCCGTGTTATTTGCTTGTTCTGTGCGTTTTTTCCGTCGTCCTTTTTTTTCACCTTGTTGCGCTACGTCTCGACACGTCTTAGCTAGCAGCTGTGATTTGTACTTTGGATCCAGATTGAACAATCGCTAATCAGCACTCGTTAAATGCTAATCCTTGCTGTCATATTATGTGCCTACCTATAGCTCCACATATTCTTCTATCAGCACAGGTTCATTTTGCAACTGTTACCCACACTCAACAACCGATTGCTTCGCCCTATTTGGTTTCATCAAAATTGTCAAAAAAAAATTCAGGAAAATAAAGAAAAAAAATTGTCAAAGTTTTTGCACGCTTTTCAAGTAACGTGTTGTATTTCTGTAGACCACATCCCACCTGAGTTGTAGGTGCCAATTTTTGTGGTTGCTTCTTTTTTTATCCTTGTTCAGAGAAGATTATTAAAAAAATAGAGAAAAAATTAAAAAGTTTGATTCCTACTAGTGCCTTTTGGAAAAATCAGGGAAAAATTCAGGAAAAAGAAAAAATCCGTGTTATTTGCTTGTTCTGTGTGCTCTTGCCATCGTCCTTTGTTTTCACCTTGTTGCGCTACGTCTCGACACGTCTTAGCCAGCAGTTGTGATTTGTACTTTTGATCCGCAATGAACAATCGCTAATCAGCACTCGTTAATTGTTAATCCTTGCTGTCATATTGTGTGCCTATCCATAGCTCCACATATTCTTCTATCAGAACAGGTTCATCTTGCAACTGTTACCCACGCTCAACAACAGATTACTTCACCCTATTTTGTTTCATCAAAATTGCCAAAAAAATTCAGGAAAATAAAGAACAAAAATTGTCAAAGTTTTTGCACACTTTTCAGAGAACGTGTTGTATTTCTGTAGACCACATCCCACCTCAGTTGTAGGTGCCAATTTTTGTGGTTGCATCTTTTTTTATCCTTGTTCAGAGAAAATTATAAAAAAATAGTGAAAAAATAAAAAAGTTTGATTTCTACTAGTGCCTTTTAGAAAAATTCAGGACGTCTCGACACGCCTTAGCCAGTAGCTGTGATTTATACTTTGGATCCGGATTGAACAATCGCTTATCCACAATCGATAATTGCTAATCCTTGCTGTCATATTGTGTGCCTACCCATAGCTCCACATATTCTTCTATCAGCACAGGTTCATCTTGCAACTGTTACCCACGCTTAACAACATATTGCTTCGCCCTGTTTGATTTCATCAAAATTGCCAAAAAAATCAGGAAAATAAAGAAAAAAATTGTCAAAGTTTTTGCACGCTTTTCAGAGAACGTGCTGTATTTCTGTAGACCACATCCCACCTTAGTTGTAGGTGTCAATTTTTGTGGTTGCATTTTTTTTATCCTTGTTCAAAGAAAATTATAAAAAATAGTGAAAAAATAAATAAGTTTGATTCCTACTAGTGCCTTTTGGAAAAATTCAGGAAAAAGGAAAAATCTGTGTTATTTGCTTGTTCTGTGCGTTCTTTCCATCGTCCTTTGTTTTCACCTTGTTACGCTACGTCTCGACACGTCTTAGCCAGCAGCTGTGATTTGTACTTTGGATCTGGATTGAACAATCGCTAATTTGCACTCGTTAATTGCTAATCCTTGCTGTCATATTGTGCCTACCCATAGCTCCACATATTCTTCTATCAGCACAGGTTTATCTTGCAGCTGTTACCCACGCTCAACAACAGATTGCTTCGCCCTGTTTGGTTTCATCAAAATTGCCAAAAAAATTCAGGAAAATAAAGAAAAAATAGTTAAAGTTTTTGCACGCTTTTCAAAGAACGTGGTGTATTTCTGTAGACCACATCCCACCTCAGTTGTAGGTGCCAATTTTTGTGGTTGCATCTTTTTTTATCTTTATTCAGAGAAAATTATAAAAAAATAGTGAAAAAATTAAAAAGTTTGATTCCTACTAGTGCCTTTTGGAAAAATCAGGGAAAAATTCATCAAAAAAGAAAAATCCATATTATTTGCTTGTTCGGTGCGTTTTTTCCATCGTCCTTTGTTTTCACCTTGTTGCACTACGTCTCGACACGTCTTAGCCAGTAGCTATGATTTGTACTTTGGATCCGGATTGAACAATCGCTAATCAACACTCGTTAATTGTTAATCCTTGCTGTCATATTGTGTGCCTACCCATAGCACCACATATTCTTCTATCAGAACAGGTTCATCTTGCAACTGTTACCTACGCTCAACAACAGATTGGTTCGCCCTATTTGGTTTCATCAAAATTGCCAAAAAAAATTCAGGAAAATAAAGAAAAAAATATCAAAGTTTTTGCACGCTTTTCAGGGAACGTGCTGTATTTCTATAGACCATATCCCACCTTAGTTGTAGGTGCCAATTTTTGTGGTTGCACCTTTTTTATCCTTGTTCAGAGAAAATTATAAAAAAATAGTGAAAAAATTAAAAAGTTTGATTCATACTAGTGCCTTTTGAAAAAATCAGGGAAAAATTCAGGAAAAAGGAAAAATTCGTGTTATTTACTTGTACTGTGCGTTCTTTCCATCGTTCTTTGTTTTCACCTTGTTGCGCTATGTCTCGACACATCTTAGCCAGCATCTGTGATTTGTACTTTGGATCTGGATTGAACAATCGCTAATCAGCACTCGTTAATTGATAATCCTTACTATCATATTGTGTGCATACCCATAACTCCACATATTCTTCTATCAGCACAGGTTCATCATGCAACTGTTACCCATGCTCAGCAACAGATTGCTTCGCCCTGTTTGATTCCATCAAAATTGTCAAAAAAATTCAGGAAAATAAAGAAAAAATTGTCAAAGTTTTTGCACGCTTTTTAGAGAACGTGGTGTATTTCTGCAGACCACATCTCACCTCAGTTGTAGGTGCCAGTTTTTGTGGTTGCATCTTTTTTGATCCTTGTTCAGAGAAAATTATAAAAAAATTGTGAAAAAATAAAAAAGTTTGATTTCTACTGGTGCCTTTTGAAAAATCAGGGAAAAATTCAGGAAAAAGGAAAAATCCGTGTTATTTGCTTGTTCTGTGCGTTCTTTCCATCGTCCTTTGTTTTCACCTTGTTCCGCTACGTCTCGACACGTCTTAGCTAGCACCTGTGATTTGTACTTTTGATCCGGATTGAACAATCGCTAATCAGCACTCGTTAATTGCTAATCCTTGCTGTCAAATTGTGTGCCTACCCATAGCTCTACATATTCTTCTATCAGCACAGGTTAATTTTACAACTGTTACCTACGCTCAACAACAGATTGCTTCGCCCTATTTGGTTTCATCAAAACTGCCAAAAAAAAACAGGAAAATAAAGAAAAAATTTGTCAAAGTTTTTGCACGCTTTTCAGAGAACGTGCTGTATTTCTGTAGACCACATCCCACCTCATTTGTAGGTGTCAATTTTTGTGGTTGTATTTTTTATCTTTGTTCAAAGAAAATTATAAAAAATAGTGAAAAAATAAATAAGTTTGATTTCTACTAGTGTCTTTTGGAAAAATTCAGGAAAAAGGAAAAATCCGTGTTATTTCCTTGTTCTGTGCGTTCTTTCCATCGTCCTTTGTTTTCACCTTGTTACGCTATGTCTCGACACGTCTTAGCCAGCAGCTGTGATTTGTACTTTGGATCCGGATTGAACAATCGCTAATTTGCACTCGTTAATTGCTAATCCTTGCTGTCATATTGTGCCTACCCATAGTTCCACATATTCTTCTACCAGCACAGGTTTATCTTGCAGCTGTTACCCACGCTCAACAACAGATTGCTTCGCCCTGTTTAGTTTCATCAAAATTGCCAAAAAAATTCAGAAAAATAAAGAAAAAATAGTCAAAGTTTTTGCACGCTTTTTAGAGAACGTGGTGTATTTCTGTAGACCACATCCCACCTCAGTTGTAGGTGCCAATTTTTTTGGTTGCATCTTTTTTGATCTTTGTTCAGAGAAAATTATAAAAAAAATAGTGAAAAATTTAAAAAGTTTGATTCCTACTAGTGCATTTTGGAAAAATCAGGGAAAAATTCAGGAAAAAAGAAAAATCCGTATTATTTGCTTGTTCTGTGTGTTTTTTCCATCGTCCTTTGTTTTCACCATGTTGCGCTATGTCTCGACACGTCTTAGCCAACATCTGTGATTTGTACTTTGGATCCGGATTGAACAATCGCTAATCAGCACTCGTTAATTGATAATCCTTACTGTCATATTGTGTGCATACCCATAACTCCACATATTCTTCTATCAGCACAGGTTCATCTTGCAACTGTTACCCACGCTCAACAACAGATTGCTTCGCCCTGTTTGATTTCATCAAAATTGTCAAAAAAATTCAGGAAAATAAAGAAAAAAATTGTCAAAGTTTTTGCACGCTTTTTAGAGAACGTGGTGTATTTCTGTAGACCACATACCACCTCAGTTGTAGGTGCCAATTTTTGTGGTTGCATCTTTTTTTATCCTTGTTCAGAGAAAATTATAAAAAAATTGTGAAAAAATAAAAAAGTTTGATTTCTACTGGTGCCTTTTGAAAAATCAGGGAAAAATTCAGGAAAAAGGAAAAATCCGTGTTATTTGCTTGTTCTGTGCGTTCTTTCCATCGTCCTTTGTTTTCACCTTGTTCCGCTACGTCTCGACACGTCTTAGCTAGCACCTGTGATTTGTACTTTTGATCCGGATTGAACAATCGCTAATCAGCACTCGTTAATTGCTAATCCTTGCTGTCAAATTGTGTGCCTACCCATAGCTCTACATATTCTTCTATCAGCACAGGTTCATTTTACAACTGTTACCTACGCTCAACAACAGATTGCTTCGCCCTATTTGGTTTCATCAAAATTGCCAAAAAAAATCAGGAAAATAAAGAAAAAATTTGTCAAAGTTTTTGCACGCTTTTCAGAGAACGTGCTGTATTTCTGTAGACCACATCCCACCTCATTTGTAGGTGTCAATTTTTGTGGTTGTATTTTTTATCTTTGTTCAAAGAAAATTATAAAAAATAGTGAAAAAATAAATAAGTTTGATTTCTACTAGTGTCTTTTGGAAAAATTCAGGAAAAAGGAAAAATCCGTGTTATTTCCTTGTTCTGTGCGTTCTTTCCATCGTCCTTTGTTTTCACCTTGTTACGCTATGTCTCGACACGTCTTAGCCAGCAGCTGTGATTTGTACTTTGGATCCGGATTGAACAATCGCTAATTTGCACTCGTTAATTGCTAATCCTTGCTATCATATTGTGCCTACCCATAGTTCCACATATTCTTCTACCAGCACAGGTTTATCTTGCAGCTGTTACCCACGCTCAACAACAGATTGCTTCGCCCTGTTTGGTTTCATCAAAATTGCCAAAAAAATTCAGAAAAATAAAGAAAAAATAGTCAAAGTTTTTGCACGCTTTTTAGAGAACGTGGTGTATTTCTGTAGACCACATCCCACCTCAGTTGTAGGTGCCAATTTTTTTGGTTGCATCTTTTTTGATCTTTGTTCAGAGAAAATTATAAAAAAAATAGTGAAAAATTTAAAAAGTTTGATTCCTACTAGTGCATTTTGGAAAAATCAGGGAAAAATTCAGGAAAAAAGAAAAATCCGTATTATTTGCTTGTTCTGTGTGTTTTTTCCATCGTCCTTTGTTTTCACCTTGTTGCGCTATGTCTCGACACGTCTTAGCCAACATCTGTGATTTGTACTTTGGATCCGGATTGAACAATCGCTAATCAGCACTCGTTAATTGATAATCCTTACTGTCATATTGTGTGCATACCCATAACTCCACATATTCTTCTATCAGCACAGGTTCATCTTGCAACTGTTACCCACGCTCAACAACAGATTGCTTCGCCCTGTTTGATTTCATCAAAATTGTCAAAAAAATTCAGGAAAATAAAGAAAAAAATTGTCAAAGTTTTTGCACGCTTTTTAGAGAACGTGGTGTATTTCTGTAGACCACATACCACCTCAGTTGTAGGTGCCAATTTTTGTGGTTGCATCTTTTTTTATCCTTGTTCAGAGAAAATTATAAAAAAATTGTGAAAAAATAAAAAAGTTTGATTTCTACTGGTGCCTTTTGAAAAATCGGGGAAAAATTCAGAAAAAAGGAAAAATCCGTGTTATTTGCTTGTTCTGTGCGTTCTTTCCATCGTCCTTTGTTTTCACCTTGTTCCGCTACGTCTCGACATGTCTTAGCTAGCAGCTGTGATTTGTACTTTGGATCCGGATTGAACAATCGCTAATCAGCACTCGTTAATTGCTAATCCTTGCTGTCAGATTGTGTGCCTACCCATAGCTCCACATATTCTTCTATCAGCACAGGTTCATTTTACAACTGTTACCTACGCTCAACAACAGATTACTTCGCCCTATTTGGTTTCATCAAAATTGCCAAAAAAATCAGGAAAATAAAGAAAAAAATTGTCAAAGTTTTTGCACGTTTTTTAGAGAACGTGGTGTATTTCTGTAGACCACATCCCACCTCAGTTGTAGGTGCCAATTTTTGTGGTTGCATCTTTTTTTATCCTTGTTCAGAGAAAATTATAAAAAAATTGTGAAAAAATTAAAAAAGTTTGATTAATACTAGTGCCTTTTGGAAAAATCAGGGAAAAATTCAGGAAAAAGGAAAAATCCGTGTTATTTGCTTGTTCTATGCGTTTTTTCCGTCGTCCTTTGTTTTCACCTTGTTGCGCTACGTCTTGACACGTCTTAGCTAGCAGCTGTGATTTGTACTTTGCATCCAGATTGAACAATCGCTAATCAGCACTCGTTAATTGCTAATCCTTGCTGTCATATTATGTGCCTACCCATAGCTCCAGATATTCTTCTATCAGCACAGGTTCATTTTGCAACTGTTACCCACACTCAACAACTGATTGCTTCGCCCTATTTGGTTTCATCAAAATTGCCATAAAAAATTCAGGAAAATAAAGAAAAAAAAATTGTCAAAGTTTTTGCACGCTTTTCAGAGAACGTGCTGTATTTCTGCAGACCATATCCCACCTTAGTTGTTGGTGCCAATTTTTGTGGTTGCATCTTTTTTTATCCTTGTTCAGAGAAAATTATAAAAAAATAGTGAGAAACTAAAAAAGTTTGATTCCTACTAGTGCCTTTTGGAAAAATTCAGGAAAAAGGAAAAATCCGTGTTATTTGCTTGTTCTGTACGTTCTTTCCATCGTCCTTTGTTTTCACCTTGTTGCTCTACGTCTCGACGCGTCTTAGCCAGCAGCTGTGATTTGTAATTTGGATCCGGATTGAACAATCGCTAATCTGCACTCATTAAATGCTAATCCTTGCTGTCATATTGTGTGCCTACCCATAGCTCCACATATTCTTCTATCAGCACAGGTTCATCTTGCAACTGTTACCCACGATCAACAACCGATTGCTTCGCCCTATTTGGTTTCATCAAAATTGCCATAAAAAATTCAGGAAAATAAAGAAAAAAAATTGTCAAAGTTTTTGCATGCTTTTCAGAGAACGTGCTGTATTTCTGTAGACCACATCCCACCTTAGTTGTTGGTGCCAATTTTTGTGGTTGCATCTTTTTTGATCCTTGTTCAGAGAAAATTATAAAAAAATAGTGAGAAACTAAAAAAGTTTGATTCCTACTAGTGCCTTTTGGAAAAATTCAGGAAAAAGGAAAAATCCGTGTTATTTGCTTGTTCTGTACGTTCTTTCCATCGTCCTTTGTTTTCACCTTGTTGCGCTACGTCTCGACACGTCTTAGCCAGCAGCTGTGATTTGTACTTTGGATTCGGATTGAACAATCGCTAATGTGCACTCGTTAATTGCTAATCCTTGCTGTCATATTGTGTGCCTACCCATAGCTCCACATATTCTTCTATCAGCACAGGTTCATCTTGCAACTGTTACCCACAGTCAACAACACATTGCTTCGCCCTGTTTTGTTTCATCAAAATTGCCAAAAAAAATCAGGAAAATAAAGAAAAAAATATCAAAGTTTTTGCACGCTTTTCAGAGAACGTGCTGTATTTCTGTAGGCCACATCCCACCTCAGTTGTAGGTGCCAATTTTTGTGGTTGTATCTTTTTTGATCCTTGTTCAGAGAAAATTATAAAAAACAGCGAAAATATAAAACAGTTTGATTCCTACTAGTGCCTTTTGGAAAAATCAAGGAAAAATTCAGGAAAAAGGAAAAATCTGTGTTATTTGCTTGTTCTGTGCGTTCTTTCCATCGTCCTTTGTTTTCACCTTGTTGCGCTACGTCTCGACACGTCTTAGCCAGCAGCTGTGATTTGTACTTTGGATCCGGATTGAACAATCGCTAATCTGCACTCGTTAATTGCTAATCCTTGCTGTCATATTATGTGCCTACCCATAGCTCCACATATTCTTTTATCAGCACAGGTTCATCTTGCAACTGTTACCCACGCTCAACAACAGATTGCTTCGCCCTGTTTGGTTTCATCAAAATTGCCAAAAAAATCAGGAAAATAAGGGAAAAAAATGTCAAAGTTTTTGCACGCTTTTCAGAGAACGTGCTGTATTTCTATAGACCACATCCCACCTTAGTTGTAGGTGCCAGTTTTTATAGTAGTATCTTTTTTGATCCTTGTACAGAGAAAATTAAAAAAAATATTTAGAAACTAAAAAAATTTTGATTCCTACTAGTGCCTTTTGGAAAAATCAGGGATAAATTAAGGAAAAAGAAAAATTCCGTGTTATTTGCTTTTTCTGTGCGTTCTTTCCATAGTGTTTTGTTTTCACCTTGTTGCGCTACGTCTCGACATGTCTTAGCCGGCAGCTGTGATTTGTACTTTGGATCCGGATTGAACAATCGCTAATCTGCAC
This sequence comes from Saccharum spontaneum, assembly GCA_022457205.1. NCBI lineage: Eukaryota > Viridiplantae > Streptophyta > Magnoliopsida > Poales > Poaceae > Saccharum > Saccharum spontaneum. The sequence continues at coordinate 24,661,773 of CM039605.1, read as the reverse complement.
TCGATAATTGCTAATCCTTGTTGTCATATTGAGTGCCTACCCATAGCTCCACATATTCTTCTATCAGCACAGGTTCATCTTGCAACTGTTATCCACGTTTAACAATAGATTGCTTCACCCTGTTTTGTTTCATCAAAATTACCAAAAAATTTAGGAAAATAAATAAAAAATTGTTAAAGTTTTTGCACGGTTTTCAGAGAACATGCTGTATTTCTTTAGACCACATCCCACCTCAGTTGTATGTGCCAATTTTTGTGGTTGCATATTTTTTTGATCCTTGTTCAGAGAAAATTATAAAAAAATAGCGATAAAATAAAAAAGTTTGATTCCTACTAGTGCCTTTTAGAAAAATTCAGGAAAAAGAAAAAATCCGTGCTATTTGCTTATTCTGTACGTTGTTTCCATCGTCCTTTATTTTCACCTTGTTGCGCTACGTCTCGACACGTCTTAGTCAGTAGCTGTGATTTGTACTTTGGATCCGGATTGAACAATCGCTAATCTGCACTCGTGAATTGCTAATCCTTGCTGTCATATTGTGTGTCTTCCCAAAGCTCCACATATTCTTCTATCAGCACAGGTTCATCTTGCAACTGTTACTCACGCTCAATAACAGATTGCTTCGCCCTGTTTGGTTTCATCAAAATTGCCAAAAAAATCAGGAAAATAAAGAAAAAAAATGTCAAAGTGTTTGCACGCTTTTTAGAGAACGTGCTGTATTTGTATAGACCACATCCCACCTCAGTTGTAGGTGCTAGTTTTTGTGGTTGTATCTTTTTTGATCCTTGTACAGAGAAAATTATAAAAAAATAGTGAGAAACTAAAAAAGTTTGATTCCTACTAGTGCCTTTTGGAAAAATCAGGGGAAAATTAAGGAAAAAGGAAAAATCCATGTTATTTGCTTGTTCTGTGCGTTCTTTCCATAGTCCTTTGTTTTCACCTTGTTGCGCTACGTCTCGACATGTCTTAGCCGGCAGCTGTGATTTGTACTATGGATCCGGATTGAACAATCGCTAATCTGCACTCGATAATTGCTAATCCTTGCTGATTGTGTGCCTACGCATAGCTTCACATATTCTTCTATCAGCACAGGTTTATCTTGCAACTGTTACCCACGTTCAACAACAGATTGCTTCACCGTGTTTTATTTCATCAAAATTGCCAAAAAAATTTAGGAAAATAAATAAAAAATTGTTAAAGTTTTTGCACGCTTTTCAGAGAACGTGCTGTATTTCTTTAGACCACATCCCACCTCAGTTGTAGGTGCCAATTTTTGTGGTTGCATCTTTTTTTGATCCTTGTTCAGAGAAAATTTTAAAAAATTAGCGATAAAATAAAAAAGTTTGATTCCTACTAGTGCCTTTAGGAAAAAATTCAGGAAAAAGGAAAAATCCGTGTTATTTGCTTATTCTGTACGTTCTTTCCATCGTCCTTTGTTTTCACCTTGTTGCGCTACGTCTCGACACGTCTTAGCCAGCAGCTATGATTTGTACTTTGAATCCGGATTGAACAATCGCTAATCTGCACTCGTTAATTGCTAATCCTTGCTGTCATATTGTGTGCCTACCCATAGCTCCACATATTCTTCTATCAGCACAGGTTCATCTTGCAACTGTTACCCACACTCAACAACAGATTGCTTCGCCCTGTTTGGTTTCATCAAAATTGCCAAAAAAAATCAGGAAAATAAAGAAAAAAATGTCAAAGATTTTGCACGTTTTTCAGAGAACGTGGTGTATTTCTGTAGACCACATCCCACCTCAGTTGTAGGTGCCAATTTTTGTGGTTGTATCTTTTTTGATCCTTGTTCAGAGAAAGTTATAAAAAACAGTGAAAATATAAAACAGTTTGATTCCTACTAGTGCCTTTTGGAGAAATCAAGGAAAAATTCAGGAAAAAGGAAAAATCCGTGTTATTTGCTTGTTCTGTGCGTTCTTTCCATCGTCCTTTGTTTTCACCTTGTTGCGCTACGTCTCGACACGTCTTAGCCAGCAACTATGATTTGTACTTTGGATCCGGATTGAACAATCGCTAATCTGCACTCGTTAATTGCTAATCCTTACTGTCATATTGTGTGCCTACCCATAGCTCCACATATTCTTCTATCAGCACAGGTTCATCTTGCAACTGTTACCCACTATCAATAACAGATTGCTTCGCCCTATTTGGTTTCATCAAAATTGCCATAAAAAATTTAGGAAAATAAAGATAAAAAATTGTCAAAGTTTTTGCACGCTTTTCAGAGAACGTGCTGTATTTCTGTAGACCACATCCCACCTCAGTTGTAGGTGCCAATTTTTGTGGTTGCAACTTTTTTGATCCTTGTTCAGAGAAAATTATAAAAAAATATTGAGATAATAAAAAAGTTTGATTCCTACTAGTGCCTTTTGGAAAAATCAGGGGAAAATTAAGGAAAAAGAAAAAATCTGTGTTATTTGCTTGTTCTGTGCGTTCTTTCCATAGTCCTTTGTTTTCACCTTGTTGCGCTACGTCTCGACATGTCTTAGTCAGCAGCTGTGATTTGTACTTTGGATCCGGATTGAACAATCGCTAATCTGCACTCGTTAATTCCTAATCCTTTCTGTCATATTGTGTGCCTACCCATAGCTCCATATATTCTTCCATCAGCACAGGTTCATCTTGCAACTGTTATCCACGTTCAACAACAGATTGCTTCACCCTGTTTTGTTTCATCAAAATTACCAAAAAATTTAGGAAAATAAATAAAAAATTGTTAAAGTTTTTGCACGCTTTTCAGAGAACGTGCTGTATTTCTTTAGACCACATCCCACCTCAGTTGTAGGTGCCAATTTTTGTGGTTGCATCTTTTTTTGATCCTTGTTCAGAGAAAATTATAAAAAAATAGCGATAAAATAAAAAAGTTTGATTCCTACTAGTGCCTTTTGGAAAAATTTAGGAAAAAGGAAAAATGTGTGTTATTTGCTTATTTTGTACGTTCTTTCCATCATCCATTGTTATCACCTTGTTGCCCTACGTCTCGACACGTCTTAGCCAGCAGCTGTGATTTGTACTTTGGATCCGGATTGAATAATCGCTAATCTGCACTCGTTAATTGCTAATCCTTGCTGTCATATTGTGTGCCTACCCAAAGCTCCACATATTCTTCTATCAGCACAGGTTCATCTTGCAACTGTTACCCACGCTCAACAACAGATTGCTTCGCCCTGTTTGGTTTCATCAAAATTGCCAAAAAAATTAGGAAAATAAAGAAAAAAAATGTCAAAGTTTTTGCACGCTTTTCAGAGAACTTGCTGTATTTCTGTAGACCACATCCCACCTCAGTTGAAGTTGCCAATTTTTGTGGTTGTATCTTTTTTGATCCTTGTTCAGAGAAAATTATAAAAAACAGTGAAAATATAAAAAAGTTTGATTCCTACTAGAGCATTTTGGAAAAATCAGGGGAAAATTAAGGAAAAAGGAAAAATTCGTGTTATTTGCTTGTTCTGTGCGTTGTTTCCATAGTCCTTCGTTTTCACCTTGTTGCGCTACGTCTCGACATGTCTTAGCCGGCAGCTGTGATTTGTACTTTAGATCCGGATTGAACAATCGCTAATTTGCACTCGGTAATTGCTAGTCCTTGCTGTCATATTCTGTGCCTACCCATAGCTCCACATATTCTTCAATCAGCACAGGTTTATCTTGCAACTGTTATTGTCACACCCAAAATTTTCTATTTTGGGTTGTGCGGGAAAAACGCTAAATAAAATAAATTATTTCAATATCTGAATAAATTTATTAGATAAGTTAAGTTGTTGCTAATTAAATATAGAAAATTGTGGTTTTAAACTTTTTCATATTAATTTAATAATGTGGTGTTTGTGTGATGCTTGTCTTTGGTGTTGGTGAGTGCTATTATTTTCAAAATACCGTAGGACGACGTTTACTTCTCATCAGAAAACTTTTTGGTATTTTCTGGATCCAAAATTCCAATTTCTGTGAGCTTAATCTTTTTCCTTGATCTCTTCATCCATCTTTTCATAAGCTCCAAATACTTTATTTGGTTTCCTCATGTTCCATAATGTCTCTAGAAAATTCCCTCGAATTTTCGGAGCTTTCGGAGTATTTTTCGCGGCTTAAATAATAATTCTGGACTTTTCTAGAATTATTTTATCCACGAAATTAATTAATTCCGAAAATAATAAATGTCTCATTTTCCACCAAAGCTTGTGTGCAATAATCCTAAATGTCTATTCATTTATTTACTAATGGGCTTTAATAATTAATTAGGCCTATTAGTAAAGATGGAGGGTGCAACGTCAATTAGCACCATATCGCTAGTTGACATGGAGGTGGAAAGTTTTTCTCCCTATATATAGCCGCCGCCGCTGTCGCCGCCGCCGCTGTTGCCGTTCGCCGCCGCTGTTGTTGTCCGCCGCCGCTGAGCTCGTATCGCGAGCCGCCGCTCGTAGCTCCCTCCACCTCTCACCGAAGTTCTGCATCTACAGCTTGCGTTCCGGCGAACTTCCGACGAAGGTTCGGCGAGCTTTTCCGGCCACGTTTCTCATCTCCAGCGAATTCCACTTCCACCCGAGGTTCATCTCGATCTTCTCTACGCCGTCATGTATGACTTTCCTCGAATCCATCGTTCATTGATCGTGTTTCTAATTTATCTCTCTTTTCTGGCGAGCTCGAGTAACCGCCGCTGCCCTACCTGGATGCACGAGCGCGCCAGCCTCGCTCCACCACTGCAGCCTCTGGACGCCAGTGCTCTTCGATCCTGACTATGCCCTCCGGTTCAGCCGTCGTGTTTCCTGGTGAGCGGCTGATTTAGATGTACCAGCAAGTGCATATAAACGTCAATGCTCTTTCAATATATTATTGTGGCTGTTTTCCTGTACAAAAAAAAAATATAAATCTCGAAATACAATGGAAATACATATATACATACAATTTTGTTTAGGCCATATCTTCCATGTTTTAACTCCGATTTGACCCGTTCAAGTTGCGTTAGGTTCGTATTTGCAAGCTCTACATGTTAGTGTAGTTGTACAGTAGGTTTGGAAAATTTAATTTTCGAGTTTATATTAAAATAATTATTTATCTATAGGAAATCTTAGAAAATTCATAACTTTCACGTTTTAAGTCCGATTTTCGTGATCTTTACGTCTGTGTGATCGTAGCAACGTGTAGAATAGTTTTGTAAGCTTTACTAAATATTTTTCTACTGTTGGTGTACTGTTCTAATTGTATCTTTTGTTTGCTTCATGTACGTTTGCTCGGAATGTTTGTACGTTGATGCTTGGTGATCGAATTTAGACGGTGAGCAGTACTACGACGATTAGGAGTATTATTTTGAGCCGGACCAGCAGTATCTATCGGAGAACTTTGATCAAGGCAAGTATAACATGGGACCATCCTTGTTGTCCTATTCACTGAAATTATTATACATATGCATATGTCTTCCTTGACAACCATAGAGATTATAACTTAGCTATTGATATCTTGTTTCCTTGTCACCTATGGGTTATGCATTTGGGTAGCTATTGCTAGTGCTTAATTATGAACAATGATCTTGTAATTTGACTAATGGATTATGCAATCAACCAATTAAGAAGATTTTATTACTGTTGAAAGGGGGCTAGAGCATGTGGGTTATTTTGATGCTCTAGTTACTCTCCGTAAGGACTTACCTGTAAGTGATAACCGGGATATACAGTACAGCTGTGAGGGCTATATGGCTCTGGCTCTAGTTGTTCAAGAGACCTTTTCTAGCTTGTTAGTGGTTACCTTAAATGGCGTAAGAATGGCTTGACACGTTGGGTGTAGTGCGAGCCCCTGGCCTAGTGTGTATAGGCTGCGGTTGTTGTGCCACAGGGAAGGGGGGTTCTACATCTGCCTGCCGAGTGAATCTAATGGCCCTAACTTGTTAGACGAACTTTTGAATGGCTTTATATAATTTCTGGTGTTTTGGGGAGTCGCGAACCCATGCATTTGGAAGTTATGACTCACAGTGAAAGTGTACACCTCTGCGCAGAGTTTAAAAACTGGTATACTAGCCGTGCTCATGGATACGAGCGGCCTTGGGGATTCTTACGGAATAGTTGATCATAACTGTTATATCATGCCTAATTACTGTTGTTATTATTATGCTCATGTTAATGCTATTCATTATCCTTATTACAATTGATCATTGGTTCGTTAACGGGAAGAGAATTACCTTGATGCTACACAATTGCTCAATATATGATAAATAAAAGCTAAACGCAGTCAAACAGTGTCTAGCCTTTTTGAGCCTCATGAACTCTGTGTTATACTTGTTGAGTTCGACATGGACTCACTCTTGCTATTTCCCCCACACTCCAGTGTGTAGTAAGATGCTACTCGGACGAAGGACAAATGTGTAGTGGAGTTTCCAGAAGACTAGTAGAAGTGCTAGGCATATGTTACCCCCAGTCAGCCCTCCCTGAGAAGAATGGAGCCTGAAGTTTAGTCACCGTTCCGCAATACTCTGATGTAAGTGTTAATATAGCTATGTATACAGTATATAATAACATTGTTTCTGATACTTTTTAATTCTGGCATATGTGTGGACTTCCTGGGCACACATATGAATAGCCTGGTTTTGTTCTTTAGAAAACCGGGTGTGACAGTTATCCACGTTCAACAACAGATTGCTTCACACTATTTTGTTTCATCAAGATTGCCAAAAAAAAATTTAGGAAAATAAATAAAAAATTGTTAAAGTTTTTGCACGCTTTTCAGAGAACATGCTGTATTTCTTTAGACCACATCCCACCTTAGTTGTAGGCGCCAATTTTTGTGGTTGCATCTTTTTTTATCCTTGTTCAGAGAAAATTATAAAAAAAATAGCGATAAAATAAAAAAGTTTGATTCCTACTAGTGCCTTTTAGAAAAATTCAGGAAAAAGGAAAAATCCGTGTTATTTGCTTATTCTGTACGTTCTTTCCATCGTCCTTTGTTTTCACCTTGTTGCGCTACATCTCGACACATCTTAGCCAGTAGCTGTGATTTGTACTTTGGATCTGGATTGAACAATCGCTAATCTGCACTCGTTAATTGTTAATCCTTGCAGTCATATTGTGTGCCTACCCATAGCTCCACATATTCTTCTATCAGCACAGGTTCATCTTGCAACTGTTACCCACGCTCAACAACAGATTGCTTCGCCCTGTTTGGTTTCATCAAAATTGCCAAAAAAATCAGGAAAATAAAGAAAAAAATGTCAAAGTTTTTGCATGTTTTCAGAGAACGTGCTGTATTTCTATAGACCACATCCCACCTCAGTTGTAGGTGCCAGTTTTTGTGGTTGTATCTTTTTTGATCCTTGTACAGAGAAAATTATAAAAAAATAGTGAGAAACTAAAAAAGTTTGATTCCTACTGGTGCCTTTTGGAAAAATTAGGGGAAAATTAAGGAAAAAGGAAAAATCCGTGTTATTTGCTTGTTCTGTGCGTTCTTTGCATAGTCCTTTGTTTTCACCTTGTTGCGCTACGTCTCGACATGTCTTAGCCGGCAGCTGTGATTTGTACTTTGGATCCGGATTGAACAATCGCTAATCTGCACTCGATAATTGCTAATCCTTGCTTATTGTGTGCCTAGCCATAGCTTCACATATTCTTCTATCAGCACAGGTTTATCTTGCAACTGTTACCCACGTTCAACAACAGATTGCTTCACCCTGTTTTATTTCATCAAAATTGCCAAAAAAATTCAGGAAAATAAATAAAAAATTGTTAAAGTTTTTGCACGCTTTTCAGAGAATGTGCTGTATTTCTTTAGACCACATCCCACCTCAGTTGTAGGTGCCAATTTTTGTGGTTGCATCTTTTTTTTATCCTTGTTCAAAGAAAATTTTAAAAAAATAGCGATAAAATAAAAAAGTTTGATTCCTACTAGTGCCTTTTGGAAAAATTCAGGAAAAAGGAAAAATCCGTGTTATTTGCTTATTCTGTACGTTCTTTCCATCGTCCTTTGTTTTCACCTTGTTGCGCTACGTCTCGACACGTCTTAGCCAGCAGCTGTGATTTATACTTTGGATCCGGATTGAACAATCGCTAATCTGCACTCGTTAATTGCTAATCCTTGCTGTCATATTGTGTGCCTACCCATAGCTCCACATATTCTTCTATTAGCACAGGTTCATCTTGCAACTGTTACCCACTATCAATAACAGATTGCTTCACCCTATTTGGTTTCATCAAAATTGCCATAAAAAATTCAGGAAAATAAAGATAAAAAATTGTCAAAGTTTTTGCACGCTTTTCAGAGAACGTGTTGTATTTCTGTAGACCACATCCCACCTCAGTTGTAGGTGCCAATTTTTGTGGTTGCATCTTTTTTGATCCTTGTTCAGAGAAAATTATAAAAAAATAGTGACATAATAAAAAAGTTTGATTCCTACTAGTGCCTTTTGGAAAAATCAGGGGAAAATTAAGGAAAAAGAAAAAATCCGTGTTATTTGCTTGTTTTGTGCGTCCTTTCCATAGTCCTTTGTTTTCACCTTGTTGCGCTACGTCTCGACATGTCTTAACCGGCAGCTGTGATTTGTACTTTGGATCCGGATTGAACAATCGCTAATCTGCACTCGATAATTGCTAATCCTTGCTGTCATATTGAGTGCCTACCCATAGCTCCACATATTCTTCTAGCAGCACAGGTTCATCTTGCAACTGTTATCCACGTTCAACAACAGATTGCTTCACCCTGTTTTGTTTCATCAAAATTACCAAAAAATTTAGAAAAATAAATAAAAAATTGTTAAAGTTTTTGCATGCTTTTCAGAGAACGTGTTGTATTTCTTTAGACCACATCCCACCTCAGTTCTAGGTGCCAATTTTTGTGGTTGCATCTTTTTTTGATCCTTGTTCAGAGAAAATTATAAAAAAATAGCGATAAAATAAGAAAGTTTGATTCCTACTAGTGCCTTTTGGAAAAATTCAGGAAAAAGGAAAAATCCATGCTATTTGCTTATTCTGTACGTTGTTTCCATCGTCCTTTATTTTCACCTTGTTGCGCTACGTCTCGACACGTCTTAGCCAGTAGCTGTGATTTGTACTTTGGATCCGGATTGAACAATCGCTAATCTGCACTCGTTAATTGCTAATCCTTGCAGTCATATTGTGTGTCTACCCATAGCTCCACATATTCTTCTATCAGCACAGGTTCATCTTGCAACTGTTACCCACGCTCAACAACAGATTGCTTCGCCCTGTTTGGTTTCATCAAAATTGCTAAAAAAATCAGGAAAATAAAGAAACAAATGTCAAAGTTTTTGCACGCTGTTCAGAGAACGTGCTGTATTTCTATAGACCACATCCCACCTCAGTTGTAGGTGCCAATTTTTGTGGTTGTATCTTTTTTATCCTTGTACAGAGAAAATTATAAAAAAATAGTGAGAAACTAAAAAAGTTTGATTCCTACTAGTGCCTTTCAGAAAAATCAGGGGAAAATTAAGGAAAAAGGAAAAATCTGTGTTATTTGCTTGTTCTGTGCGTTCTTTCCATAGTCCTTTGTTTTCACCTTGTTGCGCTATGTCTCGACATGTCTTAGCCGGCAGCTGTGATTTGTACTTTGGATCCGGATTGAACAATCACTAATCTGCACTCGATAATTGCTAATCCTTGCTGATTGTGTGCCTACCCATAGCTCCACATATTCTTCTATCAGCACAGGTTTATCTTGCAACTGTTACCCATGTTCAACAACAGATTGCTTCACCCTGTTTTATTTCATCAAAATTGCCAAAAAAATTCAGGAAAATAAATAAAAAATTGTTAAAGTTTTTGCACGCTTTTCAGAGAACGTGCTGTATTTCTTTCATCCCACCTTAGTTGTAGGTGCTAATTTTTATGGTTGCATCTTTTTTTGATCCTTATTCAGAGAAAATTTTTAAAAAATAGCGATAAAATAAAAAAGTTTGATTCCTACTAGTGCCTTTTGGAAAAAATCAGGAAAAAGGAAAAATCTATGTTATTTGCTTATTTTGTACGTTCTTTCCATCGTCCATTGTTATCACCTTGTTGCGCTACGTCTCGACACGTCTTAGCCAGCAGCTGTGATTTGTACTTTAGATCCGGATTGAACAATCGCTAATCTGCACTCGATAATTGCTAATCCTTGCAGTCATATTGTGTGCCTACCCATAGCTCCATATATTCTTCTATCAGCACGGGTTCATCTTGTAATTATTACCCACGCTCAACAACAGATTGCTTCGCCCTGTTTGGTTTCATCAAAATTGCCAAAAAAAACTCAGGAAAATAAAGAAAAAAATTCAAAGTATTTGCACGTTTTTCAGAGAACGTGTTGTATTTCTGTAGACCACATCCCACCTCAGTTGTAGGTGCCAATTTTTGTGGTTGCATCTTTTTTGATCCTTGTTCAGAGAAAATTATAAAAAAAGTGAAAAGCTTAAAAAGTTTTATTCCTACTAGTGCCTTTTTGAAAAATTTAGGAAAAAGAAAAAAATCCATGTTATTTGCTTGTTCTGTACGTTCTTTCCATCGTCCTTTATTTTCACCTTGTTGCGCTACGTCTCGACGCGTCTTAGCCTGCGCTGTGATTTGTACTTTGGATCCGGATTGAACAATCGCTAATCTGCACTCGATAATTGCTAATCCTTGCAGTCATATTGTGTGCCTACCCATAGCTCCACATATTCTTCTATCAGCACAGGTTCATCTTGTAATTATTACCCACGCTCAATAACAGATTGCTTCGCCCTGTTTGGTTTCATCAAAATTGCCAAAAAACACTCAGGAAAATAAAGGAAAATAAATTTCAAAGTATTTGCACGCTTTTGAGAGAACGTGCTGTATTTCTGTAGACCACATCCCACCTCAGTTGTAGGTGCCAATTTTTGTGGTTGCATCTTTTTTGATCCTTGTTCAGAGAAAATTATAAAAAAAGTGAAAAGCTTAAAAAGTTTGATTCCGACTAGTGCCTTTTTGAAAATTTCAGGAAAAAGAAAAAATCCATGTTATTTCCTTGTTCTGTACGTTCTTTCCATCGTCCTTTATTTTCACCTTGTTGCGCTACGTCTCGACGCGTCTTAGCCTGCAGCTGTGATTTGTACTTTGGATCCGGATTGAACAATCGCTAATCTCCACTCGTTAATTGCTAATCCTTGCTGTCATATTGTGTGCCTACCCATAGCTCCATATATTCTTCTATCAGCACAGGTTCATCTTGCAACTGTTACCCACGCTCAACAACAGATTGCTTTGCCCTGTTTGGTTTCATCAAAATTGCCCAAAAAAATTCAGGAAAATAAAGAAAAAAAATTGTCAAAGTTTTGCACGCTTTTAGAGAAGGTGCTGTATTTCAGTAGACCACATCCCACCTCAGTTGTTGGTGCCAATTTTTGTGGTTGCATCTTTTTTGATCCTTGTTCAGCGATAATTATAAAAAAAATAGTGAAAAAATTAAAAAGTTTGATTCCTACTAGTGCCTTTTGGAAAAATTCAGGAAAAAGGAAAAATCCATGTTATTTGCTTGTTCTGTACGGGTTCATCTTGTAATTATTACCCACGCTCAACAACAGATTGCTTCGCCCTGTTTGGTTTCATCAAAATTGCCAAAAAAAACTCAGGAAAATAAAGAAAAAAATTCAAAGTATTTGCACGTTTTTCAGAGAACGTGTTGTATTTCTGTAGACCACATCCCACCTCAGTTGTAGGTGCCAATTTTTGTGGTTGCATCTTTTTTTATCCTTGTTCAGAGAAAATTATAAAAAAAGTGAAAAGCTTAAAAAGTTTGATTCCTACTAGTGCCTTTTTGAAAAATTTAGGAAAAAGAAAAAAATCCATGTTATTTGCTTGTTCTGTACGTTCTTTCCATCGTCCTTTATTTTCACCTTGTTGCGCTACGTCTCGACGCGTCTTAGCCTGTGCTGTGATTTGTACTTTGGATCCGGATTGAACAATCGCTAATCTGCACTCGATAATTGCTAATCCTTGCAGTCATATTGTGTGCCTACCCATAGCTCCACATATTCTTCTATCAGCACAGGTTCATCTTGTAATTATTACCCACGCAAAATAACAGATTGCTTCGCCCTGTTTGGTTTCATCAAAATTGCCAAAAAAAACTCAGGAAAATAAAGGAAAATAAATTTCAAAGTATTTGCACGCTTTTGAGAGAACGTGTTGTATTTCTGTAGACCACATCCCACCTCAGTTGTAGGTGCCAATTTTTGTGGTTGCATCTTTTTTGATCCTTGTTCAGAGAAAATTATAAAAAAAGTGAAAAGCTTAAAAAGTTTGATTCCGACTAGTGCCTTTTTGAAAATTTCAGGAAAAAGAAAAAATCCATATTATTTCCTTGTTCTGTACGTTCTTTCGATCGTCCTTTATTTTCACCTTGTTGCGCTACGTCTCGACGCGTCTTAGCCTGCAGCTGTGATTTGTACTTTGGATCCGGATTGAACAATCGCTAATCTCCACTCGTTAATTGCTAATTCTTACTGTCATATTGTGTGCCTACCCATAGCTCCATATATTCTTCTATCAGCACAGGTTCATCTTGCAACTGTTACCCACGCTCAACAACAGATTGCTTTGCCCTATTTGGTTTCATCAAAATTGCCCAAAAAAATTCAGGAAAATAAAGAAAAAAAATTGTCAAAGTTTTGCACGCTTTTCAGAGAAGGTGCTGTATTTCAGTAGACCACATCCCACCTCAGTTGTTGGTGCCAATTTTTGTGGTTGCATCTTTTTTGATCCTTGTTCAGCGATAATTATAAAAAAAATAGTGAAAAAATTAAAAAGTTTGATTCCTACTAGTGCCTTTTGAAAAAATTCAGAAAAATGGAAAAATCCATGTTATTTGCTTGTTCTGTACGTTCTTTCCATCGTCCTTTGTTTTCACCTTGTTGCGCTACGCCTCGACGCGTCTTAGCCAGCAACTGTGATTTGTACTTTGGATCCGGATTGAACAATCGCTAATCCGCACTCGTTAAATGCTAATCCTTGCTATCATATTGTGTGCCTACCCATAGCTCCACATATTCTTTTATCAGCACAGGTTCATCTTGCAACTGTTACCCACGATCAACAACCGATTGCTTCGCCCTATTTGGTTTCATCAAAATTGCCAAAAAAATCAGGAAAATAAAGAAAAAAAAATGTAAAAGTTTTTGTCCGTTTTTTAGAGAACGTGCTGTATTTCTTTAGACCACATCCCACCTCAGTTGTAGGTGCCAATTTTTGTGGTTGCATCTTTTTTGATCCTTGTTCAGAGAAAATTAAAAAAAACAGTGAAAATATAAAAAAGTTTGATTCCTACTAGTGCTTTTTGGAAAAATCAGGGAAAATTCAGGAAAAAGGAAAAATCCGTGTTATTTGCTTGTTCTGTGCGTTCTTTCCATCGTCCTTTGTTTTCACCTTGTTGCGCTACGTCTCGACACGTCTTAGCCAGCAGCTGTGATTTGTACCTTGGATCCGGATTGAACAATCGCTAATCTGCACTCGTTAATTGCTAATCCTTGCTGTCATATTGTGTGCCTACCAATAGCTCCACATATTCTTCTATCAGCACAGGTTCATCTTGCAACTGTTACCCACGATCAACAACAGATTGCTTCGACCTATTTGGTTTCATCAAAATTGCCATAAAAAATTCAGGAAAATAAAGATAAAAATTTGTCAAAGTTTTTACACGCTTTTCAGAGAACATGCTGTATTTCTTTAGACCCCATCCCACCTCAGTTGTAGGTGCCAATTTTTGTGGTTGCATCTTTTTTTGATCCTTGTTCAGAGAAAATTATAAAAAAATAGCGAAAAAATAAAAAAGTTTGATTCCTACCAGTGCCATTTGGAAAAATTCGGGAAAAAGGAAAAATCTGTGTTATTTGCTTATTCTGTACGTTCTTTCCATCGTCCTTTGTTTTCACCTTGTTGCGCTACGTCTCGACACGTCTTAGCCAGCAGCTGTGATTTGTACTTTGGATCCGGATTGAACAATCGCTAATCTGCACTCGTTAATTGCTAATCCTTGCTGTCATATTGTGTGCCCTACCCATAGCTCCACTTATTCTTCTATCAGCACAGGTTCATCTTACAACTGTTACCCACGCTCAACAACAGATTGCTTCGCCCAGTTTAGTTTCATCAAAATTGCCAAAAAAATCAGGAAAATAAAGAAAAAAAATGTCAAAGTTTTTGCACGCTTTTCAGAGAACGTGCTGTATTTCTGAAGACCACATCCCACCTCAGTTGTAGGTGCCAATTTTTGTGGTTGTATCTTTTTTGATCCTTGTTCAGATAAAATTATAAAAAACAGCGAAAATATAAAAAAGTTTGATTCCTACTAGTGCCTTTTGGAAAAATCAGGGAAAAATTCAGGAAAAAGGAAAAATCCGTGTTATTTGCTTGTTCTGTGCGTTCTTTCCATCGTCCTTTGTTTTCACCTTGTTGCGCTACGTCTCGACACGTCTTAGCCGGCAGCTGTGATTTGTATTTTTGATCCGGATTGAACAATCCCTAATCTGCACTCGATAATTGCTAATCCTTGCTGTCATATTGAGTGCCTACCCATAGCTCCACATATTCTTCTATCAGCACAGGTTCATCTTGCAACTGTTATCCACGTTCAACAACAGATTGCTTCACCCTGTTTTGTTTCATCAAAATTGCCAAAAGAATTCAGGAAAATAAATAAAAAATTGTTAAAGTTTTTGCACGCTTTTCAGAGAACGTGCTGTATTTCTTTAGACCACATCCCACCTCAGTTGTAGGTGCCAATTTTTGTGGTTGCATCTTTTGTTGATCCTTATTCAGAGAAAATTATAAAAAATAGCGATAAAATAAAAAAGTTTGATTCCTACTAGTGCCTTTTGGAAAAATTCAGGAAAAAGAAAAAATCCGTGTTATTTGCTTATTCTGTACGTTCTTTCCATCGTCCTTTGTTTTCACCTTGTTGCGCTACGTCTCGACACGTCTTAGCCAGCAGCTGTGATTTGTACTTTGGATCCGGATAGAACAATCGCTAATCTGCACTCGATAATTGCTAATCCTTGCTGTCATATTGTGTGCCTACCCATAGCTCCGCATATTCTTCTATCAGCACAGGTTCATCTTGCAACTGTTACCCACGATCAACAACAGATTGCTTCGACCTATTTGGTTTCATCAAAATTGCCATAAAAAATCAGGAAAATAAAGATAAAAAATTGTCAAAGTTTTTACACGCTTTTCAGATAACATGCTGTATTTCTTTAGACCACATCCCACCTCAGTTGTAGGTGCCAATTTTTGTGGTTGCATCTTTTTTTGATCCTTGTTCAGAGAAAATTATAAAAAAATAGCGAAAAAATAAAAAAGTTTGATTCCTACTAGTGCCATTTGGAAAAATTCGGGAAAAAGGAAAAATCTGTGTTATTTGCTTATTCTGTACGTTCTTTCCATAGTCCTTTGTTTTCACCTTGTTGCGCTACGTCTCGACACGTCTTAGCCAGCAGCTGTGATTTGTACTTTGGATCCGGATTGAACAATCGCTAATCTGCACTCGATAATTGCTAATCCTTGCTGTCATATTGTGTGCCTACCCATAGCTCCACATATTCTTCTATCAGCACAGGTTCATCTTGCAACTGTTACCCACGATCAACAACAGATTGCTTCGACCTATTTGGTTTCATCAAAATTGCCATAAAAAAATCAGGAAAATAAAGATAAAAAATTGTCAAAGTTTTTACACGCTTTTCAGAGAACATGCTGTATTTCTTTAGACCACATCCCACCTCAGTTGTAGGTGCCAATTTTTGTGGTTGCATCTTTTTTTGATCCTTGTTCAGAGAAAATTATAAAAAAATAGCGAAAAAATAAAAAGTTTGATTCCTACTAGTGCCATTTGGAAAAATTCGGGAAAAAGGAAAAATCTGTGTTATTTGCTTATTCTGTACGTTCTTTCCATCGTCCTTTGTTTTCACCTTGTTGCGCTACGTCTCGACACGTCTTAGCCAGCAGCTGTGATTTGTACTTTGGATCCGGATTGAATAATCGCTAATCTGCACTCGTTAATTGCTAATCCTTGCTGTCATATTGTGTGCCCTGCCCATAGCTCCACATATTCTTCTATAAGCACAGGTTCATCTTGCAACTGTTACCCACGCTCAACAACAGATTGCTTCGCCCAGTTTGGTTCATCAAAATTGCCAAAAAAATCAGGAAAATAAAGAAAAAAAATGTCAAAGTTTTTGCACGCTTTTCAGAGAACGTGCTGTATTTCTGTAGACCACATCCCACCTCAGTTGTAGGTGCCAATTTTTGTGGTTGTATCTTTTTTTGATCCTTGTTCAGATAAAATTATAAAAAACAGTGAAAATATAAAAAAGTTTGATTCCTACTAGCGCCTTTTGGAAAAATCAGGGAAAAATTCAGGAAAAAGGAAAAATCCGTGTTATTTGCTTGTTCTGTGCGTTCTTTCCATCGTCCTTTGTTTTCACCATGTTGCGCTACGTCTCGACACGTCTTAGCCGGCAGCTGTGATTTGTACTTTGGATCCGGATTGAACAATCACTAATCTGCACTCGTTAATTGCTAATCCTTGCTGTCATATTGAGTGCCTACCCATAGCTCCACATATTCTTCTATCAGCACAGGTTCATCTTGCAACTGTTATCCACGTTCAACAACAGATTGCTTCACCCTGTTTTGTTTCATCAAACTTGCCAAAAGAATTCAGGAAAATAAATAAAAAATGTCAAAGTTTTTGCACGCTTTTCCGAGAACGTGCTGTATTTCTGTAGACCACATCCCACCTCAGTTGTAGGTGCCAATTTTTGTGGTCGTATCTTTTTTGATCCTTGTTCAGAGAAAATTAAAAAAAATAGTGAAAATATAAAAAAGTTTGATTCCTACTAGTGCTTTTTGGAAAAATCAGGAAAAATTTAGGAAAATGGAAAAATCCGTGTTATTTGCTTGTTCTGTGCGTTCTTTCCATCGTCCTTTGTTTTCACCTTGTTGCGCTACGTCTCGACACGTCTTAGCCAGCAGCTGTGATTTGTATTTTGGATCCGGATTGAACAATCGCTAATCTACATTCGTTAATTGCTAATCCTTGCTGTCATATTGAGTGCCTATCCATAGCTCCACATATTCTTCTATCAGCACAGGTTCATCTTGCAATTGTTACCCACGATCAAGAACAGATTGCTTCGACCTATTTTGTTTCATCAAAATTGCCATAAAAAATTCAGGAAAATAAAGATAAAAAATTGTTAAAGTTTTTGCACGCTTTTCAGAGAACGTGCTGTATTTCTTTAGACCACATCCCACCTCAGTTGTAGGTGCTAATTTTTGTGGTTGCATCTTTTTTTGATCCTTGTTCAGAGAAAATTATAAAAAATAGCGATAAAATAAAAAAGTTTGATTCCTACTAGTGCCTTTTGGAAAAATTCGGAAAAAAGAAAAAATCCGTGTTATTTGCTTATTCTGTACGTTCTTTCCATCGTCCTTTGTTTTTACCTTGTTGCGCTACGTCTCGACACGTCTTAGCCAGCAGCTGTGATTTGTACTTTGGATCTGGATTGAACAATCGCTAATCTGCACTCGTTAATTGCTAATCCTTGCTGTCATATTGTGTGCCTACCCATAGCTCCACATATTCTTCTATCAGCACAGGTTCATCTTGCAACTGTTACCCACGCTCAACAACAGATTGCTTCCCCTTGTTTGGTTTCATCAAAATTACCAAAAAAATCAGGAAAATAAAGAAAAAAATTTCAACGTTTTTGCACGCTTTTCAGAGAACGTGCTGTATTTCTGTAGACCACATCCCACCTCAGTTGTAGGTGCCAATTTTTGTGGTTGTATCTTTTTTTATCCTTGTTCAGAGAATATTAAAAAAAACAGTGAAAATATAAAAAAGTTTGATTCCTACTAGTGCTTTTTGGAAAAATCAGGGAAAATTTAGGAAAAAGGAAAAATCCGTGTTATTTGCTTGATCTGTGCATTCTTTCCATCGTCCTTTGTTTTCACCTTATTGCTCTACGTCTCGACACGTCTTAGCCAGCAGCTGTGATTTGTACTTTGGATCCGGATTGAACAATCGCTAATCTGCACTCGTTAATTGCTAATCCTTGCTGTCATATTGTGTGCCTAAACTTAGCTCCACATATTCTTCTATCAGCACAGGTTCATCTTGCAACTGTTACCCACGATCAACAACAGATTGCTTCGACATATTTGGTTTCATCAAAATTGCCATAAAAAATTTAGAAAAATAAAGATAAAAAATTGTCAAAGTTTTTACACGTTTTTCAGAGAACGTGCTGTATTTCTTTAGACCACATCCCACCTCAGTTGTAGGTGCCAATTTTTGTGGTTGCATCTTTTTTTGATCCTTGTTCAGAGAAAATTATAAAAAAATAGCGAAAAAATAAAAAAGTTTGATTCCTACTAGTGCCATTTGGAAAAATTCGGGAAAAAGGAAAAATCCGTGTTATTTGCTTATTCTGTACGTTCTTTCCATCGTCCTTTGTTTTCACCTTGATGCGCTACGTCTCGACACGTCTTAGCCAGCAGCTGTGATTTGTACTTTGGATCCGGATTGAACAATCGCTAATCTGCACTCGTTAATTGCTAATCCTTGCTGTCATATTGTGTGCCCTACCGATAGCTCCACATATTCTTCTATCAGCACAGGTTCATCTTGCAACTGTTACCCACGCTCAACAACAGATTGCTTCGCCCAGTTTGGTTTCATCAAAATTGCCAAAAAAATCAGGAAAATAAAGAAAAAAATGCCAAAGTTTTTGCATGCTTTTCAGAGAACGTGCTGTATTTCTGTAGACCACATCCCACCTCAGTTGTAGGTGCCAATTTTTGTGGTTGTATCTTTTTTGATCCTTGTTCAGATAAAATTATAAAAAACAGCGAAAATATAAAAAAGTTTGATTCCTACTAGTTCCTTTCGGAAAAATCAGGGAAAAATTCGGGAAAAAGGAAAAATCCGTGTTATTTGCTTGTTCTGTGCGTTCTTTCCATCGTCCTTTGTTTTCACCTTGTTGCGCTACGTCTCGACACGTCTTAGCCGGCAGCTGTGATTTGTACTTTGGATCCGGATTGAACAATCGCTAATCTGCACTCGATAATTGCTAATCCTTGCTGTCATATTGAGTGCCTACCCATAGCTCCACATATTCTTCTATCAGCACAGGTTCATCTTGCAACTGTTACCCACGATCAACAACAGATTTCTTTTACCTATTTGGTTTCATCAAAATTGCCATAAAAAATTCAGGAAAATAAAGATAAAAAATTGTCAAAGTTTTTACACGCTTTTCAGAGAACATGCTGTATTTCTTTAGACCACATCCCACCTCAGTTGTAGGTGCCAATTTTTGTGGTTGCATCTTTTTTTGATCCTTGTTCAGAGAAAATTATAAAAAAATAGCAAAAAAATAAAAAAGTTTGATTCCTACTAGTGCCATTTGGAAAAATTCGGGAAAAACGAAAAATCTGTGTTATTTGCTTATTCTGTACGTTCTTTCCATCGTCCTTTGTTTTCACCTTGTTGCGCTACGTCTCGACACGTCTTAGCCAGCAGCTGTGATATGTACTTTGGATCCAGATTGAACAATCGCTAATCTGCACTCGTTAATTGCTAATCCTTGCTGTCATATTGTGTGCCCTACCCATAGCTCCACATATTCTTCTATCAGCACAGGTTCATCTTGCAACTGTTACCCACGCTCAACAACAGATTGCTTCGCCCAGTTTGGTTTCATCAAAATTGCTAAAAAAATCACGAAAATAAAGAAAAAAAATGTCAAAGTTTTTGCACGCTTTTCAGAGAACGTACTGTATTTCTGTAGACCACATCCCACCTCAGTTGTAGGTGCAAATTTTTGTGGTTGTATCTTTTTTGATCCTTGTTCAGATAAAATGATAAAAAAACAGCGAAAATATAAAAAGGTTTGATTCCTACTAGTGCCTTTTGGAAAAATCAGGGAAAAATTCAAGAAAAAGGAAAAATCCGTGTTATTTGCTTGTTCTGTGCGTTCTTTCCATCGTCCTTTGTTTTCACCTTATTGCGCTACGTCTCGACACGTCTTAGCCGGCAGCTGTGATTTGTACTTTGGATCCGGATTGAACAATCGCTAATCTGCACTCGATAATTGCTAATCCTTGCTGTCATATTGAGTGCCTACCCATAGCTCCACATATTCTTCTATTAGCACAGGTTCATCTTGCAACTGTTATCCACGTTCAACAACAGATTGCTTCACCCTGTTTTGTTTCATCAAAATTGCCAAAAGAATTCAGGAAAATAAATAAAAAATTGTTAAAGTTTTTGCACGCGTTTCAGAGAACGTGCTGTATTTCTTTAGACCACATCCCACCTCAGTTGTAGGTGCCAATTTTTGTGGTTGCATCTTTTTTGATCCTTATTCAGAGAAAATTATAAAAAATAGTGATAAAATAAAAAAGTTGGATTCCTACTAGTGCCTTTTGGAAAAATTCAGGAAAAAGAAAAAATCCGTGTTATTTGCTTATTCTGTACGTTCTTTCCATCGTCCTTTGTTTTCACCTTGTTGCGCTACGTCTCGACACGTCTTAGCCAGCAGCTGTGATTTGTACTTTGAATCCGGATTGAACAATCGCTAATCTGCACTCGTTAATTGCTAATCCTTGCTGTCATATTGTGTGCCTACCCATAGCTCCACATATTCTTCTATCAGCAAAGGTTCATCTTGCAACTGTTACCCACGCTCAACAACAGATTGCTTCGCCTTGTTTGGTTTCATCAAAATTGCCAAAAAAATCAGGAAAATAAAGAAAAAAATGTCAAAGTTTTTGCACGCTTTTCAGAGAACGTGCTGTATTTCTGTAGACCACATCCCACCTCAGTTGTAGGTGCCAATTTTTGTGGTTGTATCTTTTTTGATCCTTGTTCAGAGAAAATTAAAAAAAATAGTGAAAATATAAAAAAATTTGATTCCTACTATGCTTTTTGGAAAAATCAGGGAAAATTCAGGGAAAAGGAAAAATCCGTGTTATTTGCTTGTTCTGTGCGTTCTTTCCATCGTCCTTTGTTTTCACCTTGTTGCGCTACGTCTCGACACGTCTTAGCCAGCAGCTGTGATTTGTATTTTGGTTCCGGATTGAACAATCGCTAATCTGCACTCGTTAATTGCTAATCCTTGCTGTCATATTGTGTGCCTATCCATAGCTCCACATATTCTTCTATCAGCACAAGTTCATCTTGCAACTGTTACCCACGATCAACAACAGATTGCTTCGACCTATTTGGTTTCATCAAAATTGCCATAAAAAATTTAGGAAAATAAAGATAAAAAATTGTCAAAGTTTTTACACGATTTTCAGAGAACGTGCTGTATTTCTTTAGACCACATCCCACCTCAGTTGTAGGTGCCAATTTTCGTGGTTGCATCTTTTTTTGATCCTTGTTCAGAGAAAATTATAAAAAATAGCGAAAAAAAAGTTTGATTCCTACTAGTGCCATTTGGAAAAATTCGGGAAAAAGAAAAAATCCGTGTTATTTGCTTATTCTGTACGTTCTTTCCATCGTCCTTTGTTTTCACCTTGTTGCGCTACGTCTCGACACGTCTTAGCCAGCAGCTGTAATTTGTACTTTGGATCCGGATTGAACAATCGCTAATCTGCACTCGTTAATTGCTAATCCTTGCTGTCATATTGTGTGCCCTACCCATAGCTCCACATATTCTTCTATCAGCACAGGTTCATCTTGCAACTGTTACCCACGCTCAACAACAGATTGCTTCGCCCTGTTTGGTTTCATCAAAATTGTCAAAAAAATCAGAAAAATAAAGAAAAAAAATGTCAAAGTTTTTGCACGCTTTTCAGAGAACGTGCTGTATTTCTGTAGACCACATCCCACCTCAGTTGTAGGTGCCAATTTTTGTGGTTGTATCTTTTTTGATCCTTGTTCAGAGAAAATTATAAAAAACAGTGAAAATATAAAAAAGTTTGATTCCTACTAGTGCCTTTTGGAAAAATCAGGGAAAAATTTAGGAAAAAGGAAAAATCCGTGTTATTTGCTTGTTCTGTGCGTTCTTTCCATCGTCCTTTGTTTTCACCTTGTTGCGCTACGTCTCGACACGTCTTAGCCGGCAACTGTGATTTGTACTTTGGATCCGGATTGAACAATCGCTAATCTGCACTCGATAATTGCTAATCCTTGCTGTCATATTTTGTGCCTACCCATAGCTCCACATATTCTTCTATCAGCACAGGTTCATCTTGCAACTGTTATCCACGTTCAACAACAGATTGCTTCACCCTGTTTTGTTTCATCAAAATTGCCAAAAGAATTCAGGAAAATAAATAAAAAATTGTTAAAGTTTTTGCACGCTTTTCAGAGAACGTGCTGTATTTCTTTAGACCACATCCCACCTCAGTTGTAGGTGCTAATTTTTGTGGTTGCATCTTTTTTTCATCCTTGTTCAGAGAAAATTATAAAAAATAGTGATAAAATAAAAAAGTTTGATTCCTACTAGTGCCTTTTGGAAAAATTCAGGAAAAAGAAAAAAAATCCGTGTTATTTGCTTATTTTGTACGTTCTTTCCATCGTCCTTTGTTTTCACCTTGTTGCGCTACGTCTCGACATGTCTAAGCCAGCAGCTGTGATTTGTACTTTGGATCCGGATTGAACAATCGCTAATTTGCACTCGTTAATTGCTAATCCTTGCTGTCATATTGTGTGCCTACCCATAGCTCCACATATTCTTCTATCAGCACAGGTTCATCTTGCAACTGTTACCCACGCTCAACAACAGATTGCTTCGCCTTGTTTGGTTTCATCAAAATTGCCAAAAAAATCAGGAAAATAAAGAAAAAAATGTCAAAGTTTTTGCACGCTTTTCAGAGAACGTGCTGTATTTCTGTAGACCACATCCCACCTCAGTTGTAGGTGCCAATTTTTGTGGTTGTATCTTTTTTTATCCTTGTTCAGAGAAAATTAAAAAAAACAGTGAAAATATGAAAAAGTTTGATTCCTACTAGTGCTTTTAGGAAAAATCAGGGAAAATTTAGGAAAAGGAAAAATCCGTGTTATTTGCTTGTTCTGTGCGTTCTTTCCATCGTCCTTTGTTTTCACCTTGTTGCGCTACGTCTCGACACGTCTTAGCCAGCAGCTGTGATTTGTACTTTGGATCCGGATTGAACAATCGCTAATCTGCACTCGTTAATTGCTAATCCTTGATGTCATATTGTGTGCCTAAACTTAGCTTCACATATTCTTCTATCAGCACAGGTTCATCTTGCAACTGTTACCCATGATCAACAACAGATTGCTTCGACATATTTGGTTTCATCAAAATTACCATAAAAAATTCAGGAAAATAAAGATAAAAAATTGTCAAAGTTTTTACACGCTTTTCAGAGAACGTGCTGTATTTCTTTAGACCACATCCCACCTCAGTTGTAGGTGCCAATTTTTGTGGTTGCATCTTTTTTTGATCCTTGTTCAGAGAAAATTATAAAAAAATAGCGAAAAAATAAAAAAGTTTGATTCCTACTAGTGCCATTTGGAAAAATTCGGGAAAAAGGAAAAATCCGTGTTATTTGCTTATTCTGTATGTTCTTTCCATCGTCCTTTGTTTTCACCTTGTTGCGCTACGTCTCGACACGTCTAAGCCAGCAGCTGTGATTTGTACTTTGGATCCGGATTGAACAATCGCTAATCTGCACTCGTTAATTGCTAATCCTTGCTGTCATATTGTGTGCCCTACCCATAGCTCCACATATTCTTCTATCAGCACAGGTTCATCTTGCAACTGTTACCCACGCTCAACAACAGATTGCTTCGCCCTGTTTGGTTTCATCAAAATTGCCAAAAAAAATCAGGAAAATAAAGAAAAAAATGTCAAAGTTTTTGCACGCTTTTCAGAGAACGTCCTGTATTTCTGTAGACCACATCCCTCCTCAGCTGTAGGTGCCAATTTTTGTGGTTGTATCTTTTTTTATCCTTGTTCAGGGAAAATTATAAAAAACAGTGAAAAAATAAAAAAGTTTGATTCCTACTAGTGCCTTTTGGAAAAATCAGGGAAAAATTCAGAAAAAAGGAAAAATCCGTGTTATTTGCTTGTTCTGTGCGTTCTTTCCATCATCCTTTGTTTTCACCTTGTTGCGCTACGTCTCGACACGTCTTAGCCAACAGCTGTGATTTGTACATTGGATCCGGATTGAACAATCGCTAATCTGCACTTGTCAATTGCTAATCCTTGCTGTCATAGTGTGCCTACCCATAGCTCCACATATTCTTCTCTCAGCACAGGTTCATCTTGCAACTGTTACCCACGCTCAACAACAGATTGCTTCGCCCTATTTGGTTTCATCAAAATTGCCAAAAAATTAGGAAGATAAAGATAAAAAATTGTCAAAGTTTTTGCATGCTTTTCAGTGAACGTGTTATATTTCTGTAGACCACATCCCACCTGAGTTGTAGTTGCCAATTTTTGTGGTTGTATCTTTTTTGATCCTTGTTCAGAGAAAATTATAAAAAATAGTGAGGAAATAAAAAAGTTTGATTCCTACTAGTGCCTTTTGGAAAAATGAGGGGAAAATTCAGGAAAAAAAGAAAAATCTATGTTATTTGCTTGTTCTGTGCGTTCTTTCCATAGTCCTTTGTTTTCACCTTGTTGCGCTACGTCTCGACATGTCTTAGCCAGCAGCTGTGATTTGTACTTTAGATCCGGATTGAACAATCGCTAATCTGCACTCGATAATTGCTAATCCTTGCTGTCATATTGTGTGCCTACCCATAGCTCCACATATTCTTCTATCAGCACAGGTTCATCTTGCAACTATTACCAACGCTCAACAACAGATTGCTTCACCCTGTTTGGTTTCATCAAAATTGCCAAAAAAAATTCAGGGAAAGAAAGAAAAAAATTGTCAAAGTTTTTGCACGCTTTTCAGAGAACGTTCTGTATTTCTGTAGACCACATCCCACCTCAGTTGTAGGTGCCAATTTTTGTGGTTGCATCTTTTTTGATCCTTATTCAGAGAAAATTATAAAAAAATAGTGAAAAAATAAAAAAAGTTTGATTCCTACTAGTGCCTTTTGGAAAAATCAGGGGAAAATTAAGGTAAAAGGAAAAATCCGTGTTATTTGCTTGTTCTGTGCGTTCTTTCCATCGTCCTTTGTTTTCACCTTGTTGCGCTACGTCTTGACACGTCTTAGCTAACAGCTGTGATTTGTACATTGGATCCGGATTGAACAATCGCTAATCTACACTTGTCAATTGCTAATCCTTGCTGTCATATTGTGTGCCTACCCATAGCTCCACATATTCTTCTATCAGCACAGGTTCATCTTACAATTGTTACCCACGCTCAACAACAGGTTGCTTCCCCTGTTTGGTTTCATCAAAATTGCCAAAAAAAATTAGGAAGATAAAGATAAAAAATTATCAAAGTTTTTGCACACTTTTCAGAGAACGTGCTGTATTTCTGTAGACCACATCCCACCTCAGTTGTAGTTGCCAATTTTTGTGGTTGCATCTTTTTTGATCCTTGTTCAAGGAAAATTATAAAAAAATAGTGAAAAAATAAAAAAGTTTGATTCCTACTAGTGCCTTTTGGCAAAATCAGGAAAAATTCAGAAAAAGGAAAAATCCGTGTTATTTGCTTGTTCTGTGCGTTCTTTCCATCGTCCTTAGTTTACACCTTGTTGCGCTACGTCTCGACACGTCTTAGCCAGCAGTTGTGATTTGTACTTTGGATCCAGATTGAACAATCGCTAATCTGCACTTATTAATTGCTAATCCTTGCTGTCATATTGTGTGCCTACCCATAGCTTCACATATTCTTCTATCAGCACAGGTTCATCTTGCAACTGTTACCCACGCTTAACAATAGATTGCTTCACCCTGTTTGGTTTCATCAAAATTGCCAAAAAAATTCAGGAAAATAAAGATAAAAAATTGTCAAAGTTTTTGCACGCTTTTCAGAGAACGTGCTGTATTTCTGTAGACCACATCCCACCTCAGTTGTAGGTGCCAATTTTTGTGGTTGCATCTTTTTTGATCCTTGTTCAGAGAAAATTATAAAAAAATAGTGAGAGAATAAAAAAAGTTTGATTCCTACTAGTGCCTTTTGGAAAAATCAGGGAAAAATTCAGGAAAAAGGAAAAATCCGTGTTATTTGCTTGTTCTGTGCGTTCTTTCCATAGTCCTTTGTTTTCACCTTGTTGCGCTACGTCTCGACATGTCTTAGCCAGCAGCTGTGATTTGTACTTTGGATCCGGATTGAACATCGCTAATCTACACTCGTTAATTGCTAATCCTTGCTGTCATATTGTGTGCCTACCTATAGCTCCATATATTCTATTATCAGCACAGGTTCATCTTGTAACAGTTACCCACGCTCAACAACAGATTGCTCCGCCCTGTTTGGTTTCATCAAAATTGCCAAAAAAATTCAGGAAAATAAAGAAAAAATTTCAAAGTTTTTGCACGCTTTTCAGAGAACGTGTTGTATTTCTGTAGACCACATCCCACCTCAGTTGTAGTTGCCAATTTTTGTGGTTGCATCTTTTTTGATCCTTGTTCAGAGAAAATTATAAAAAATAGTGAGGAAATAAAAAAAGTTTGATTCCTACTGGTGCCTTTTGGAAAAATCAGGGAAAAATTCAGGAAAAAGGAAAAATCCGTGTTATTTGCTTGTTCTGTGCGTTCTTTCCATCGTCCTTTGTTTTCACCTTGTTGCGCTACGTCTTGACACGTCTTAGCTAACAGCTGTGATTTGTACATTGGATCCGGATTGAACAATCGCTGATCTGCACTCAATAATTGCTAATCCTTGATGTCATATTGTGTGCCTACCCATTGCTCCACATATTCTTCTATCAGCACAGGTTCATCTTGCAACTGTTACCAACGCTCAACAACAGATTGCTTCACCCTGTTTGGTTTCATCAAAATTGCCAAAAAAAATTCAGGGAAAGAAAGAAAAAAATTGTCAAAGTTTTTGCACGCTTTTCAGAGAACGTTCTGTATTTCTGTAGACCACATCCCACCTCAGTTGTAGGTGCCAATTTTTGTGGTTGCATCTTTTTTGATCCTTATTCAGAGAAAATTATAAAAAAATAGTGAAAAAATAAAAAAAAAGTTTGATTCCTACTAGTGCCTTTTGGAAAAATCAGGGGAAAATTAAGGAAAAAGGAAAAATCTGTGTTATTTGCTTGTTCTGTGCGTTCTTTCCATCGTCCTTTGTTTTCACCTTGTTGCGCTACGTCTCGACATGTCTTAGCCAGCAGCTGTGATTTGTACTTTGGATCCGGATTGAACATCGCTAATCTACACTTGTCAATTGCTAATCCTTGCTGTCATATTGTGTGCCTACCCATAGCTCCACATATTCTTCTATCAGCACAGGTTCATCTTACAATTGTTACCCACGCTCAACAACAGGTTGCTTCCCCTGTTTGGTTTCATCAAAATTGCCAAAAAAAATTAGGAAGATAAAGATAAAAAATTGTCAAAGTTTTTGCACGCTTTTCAGAGAACGTGCTGTATTTCTGTAGACCACATCCCACCTCAGTTGTAGTTGCCAATTTTTGTGGTTGCATCTTTTTTGATCCTTGTTCAGAGAAAATTATAAAAAAATAGTGAGGAAATAAAAAAAGTTTGATTCCTACAGGTGCCTTTTGGCAAAATCAGGAAAAATTCAGAAAAAGGAAAAATCCGTGTTATTTGCTTGTTCTGTGCGTTCTTTCCATCGTCCTTAGTTTACACCTTGTTGCGCTACGTCTCGACACGTCTTAGCCAGCAGTTGTGATTTGTACTTTGGATCCGGATTGAACAATCGCTAATCTGCACTTATTAATTGCTAATCCTTGCTGTCATATTGTGTGCCTACCCATAGCTCCACATATTCTTCTATCAGCACAGGTTCATCTTGCAACTGTTACCCACGCTTAACAATAGATTGCTTCATCCTGTTTGGTTTCATCAAAATTGCCAAAAAAATTCAGGAAAATAAAGATAAAAAATTGTCAAAGTTTTTGCACGCTTTTCAGAGAACGTGCTGTATTTCTGTAGACCACATCCCACCTCAGTTGTAGGTGTCAATTTTTGTGGTTGCATCTTTTTTGATCCTTGTTCAGAGAAAATTATAAAAAAATAGTGAGAGAATAAAAAAAGTTTGATTCCTACTAGTGCCTTTTGGAAAAATCAGGGGAAAATTCAGGAAAAAGGAAAAACCCGTGTTATTTGCTTGTTCTGTGCGTTCTTTCCATAGTCCTTTGTTTTCACCTTGTTGCGCTACGTCTCGACATGTCTTAGCCAGCAGCTGTGATTTGTACTTTGGATCCGGATTGAACATCGCTAATCTACACTCGTTAATTGCTAATCCTTGCTGTCATATTGTGTGCCTACCTATAGCTCCATATATTCTATTATCAGCACAGGTTCATCTTGCAACTGTTACCAACGCTCAACAACAGATTGCTTCACCCTGTTTGGTTTCATCAAAATTGCCAAAAAAAATTCAGGGAAAGAAAGAAAAAAATTGTTAAAGTTTTTGCACGCTTTTCAGAGAACGTTCTGTATTTCTGTAGACCACATCCCACCTCAGTTGTAGGTGCCAATTTTTGTGGTTGCATCTTTTTTGATCCTTATTCAGAGAAAATTATAAAAAAATAGTGAAAAAATAAAAAAAGTTTGATTCCTACTAGTGCCTTTTGGAAAAATCAGGGGAAAATTAAGGAAAAAGGAAAAATCCGTGTTATTTGCTTGTTCTGTGCGTTCTTTCCATCGTCCTTTGTTTTCACCTTGTTGCGCTACGTCTTGACACGTCTTAGCTAACAGCTGTGATTTGTACATTGGATCCGGATTGAACAATCGCTAATCTACACTTGTCAATTGCTAATCCTTGCTGTCATATTGTGTGCCTACCCATAGCTCCACATATTCTTCTATCAGCACAGGTTCATCTTGCAATTGTTACCCACGCTCAACAACAGGTTGCTTCCCCTGTTTGGTTTCATCAAAATTGCAAAAAAAAATTAGGAAGATAAAGATAAAAAATTATCAAAGTTTTTGCACACTTTTCAGAGAACGTGCTGTATTTCTGTAGACCACATCCCACCTCAGTTGTAGTTGCCAATTTTTGTGGTTGCATTTTTTTTGATCCTTGTTCAAGGAAAATTATAAAAAATAGTGAAAAAATAAAAAAGTTTGATTCCTACTAGTGCCTTTTGGCAAAATCAGGAAAAATTCAGAAAAAGGAAAAATCCGTGTTATTTGCTTGTTCTGTGCGTTCTTTCAATCGTCCTTAGTTTACACCTTGTTGCGCTACGTCTCGACACGTCTTAGCCAGCAGTTGTGATTTGTACTTTGGATCCGGATTGAACAATCGCTAATCTGCACTTATTAATTGCTAATCCTTGCTGTCATATTGTGTGCCTACCCATAGCTCCACATATTCTTCTATCAGCACAGGTTCATCTTGCAACTGTTACCCACGCTTAACAATAGATTGCTTCACCCTGTTTGGTTTCATCAAAATTGCCAAAAAAATTCAGGAAAATAAAGATAAAAAATTGTCAAAGTTTTTGCACGCTTTTCAGAGAACGTGCTGTATTTCTGTAGACCACATCCCACCTCAGTTGTAGGTGCCAATTTTTGTGGTTGCATCTTTTTTGATCCTTGTTCAGAGAAAATTATAAAAAAATAGTGAGAGAATAAAAAAAGTTTGATTCCTACTAGTGCCTTTTGGAAAAATCAGGGAAAAATTCATGAAAAAGGAAAAATCCGTGTTATTTGCTTGTTCTGTGCGTTCTTTCCATAGTCCTTTGTTTTCACCTTGTTGCGCTACGTCTCGACACGTCTTAGCCAGCAGTTGTGATTTGTACTTTGGATCCGGATTGAACAATCGCTAATCTGCACTTATTAATTGCTAATCCTTGCTGTCATATTGTGTGCCTACCCATAGCTCCACATATTCTTCTATCAGCACAGGTTCATCTTGCAACTGTTACCCACGCTTAACAATAGATTGCTTCACCCTGTTTGGTTTCATCAAAATTGCCAAAAAAATTCAGGAAAATAAAGATAAAAAATTGTCAAAGTTTTTGCACGCTTTTCAGAGAACGTGCTGTATTTCTGTAGACCACATCCCACCTTAGTTGTAGGTGCCAATTTTTGTGGTTGCATCTTTTTTGATCCTTGTTCAGAGAAAATTATAAAAAAATAGTGAGAGAATAAAAAAAGTTTGATTCCTACTAGTGCCTTTTGGAAAAATCAGGGAAAAATTCAGGAAAAAGGAAAAATCCGTGTTATTTGCTTGTTCTGTGCGTTCTTTCCATAGTCCTTTGTTTTCACCTTGTTGCGCTACGTCTCAACACGTCTTAGCCAGCAGCTGTGATTTGTACTTTGGATCCGGATTGAACATCGCTAATCTACACTCGTTAATTGCTAATCCTTGCTGTCATATTGTGTTCCTACCTATAGCTCCATATATTCTATTATCAGCACAGGTTCATCTTGTAACAGTTACCCACGCTCAACAACAGATTGCTCCGTCCTGTTTGGTTTCATCAAAATTGCCAAAAAAATTCAGGAAAATAAAGAAAAAATTTCAAAGTTTTTGCACGCTTTTCAGAGAACGTGTTGTATTTCTGTAGACCACATCCCACCTCAGTTGTAGTTGCCAATTTTTGTGGTTGCATCTTTTTTGATCCTTGTTCAGAGAAAATTATAAAAAATAGTGAGGAAATAAAAAAAGTTTGATTCCTACTGGTGCCTTTTGGAAAAATCAGGGAAAAATTCAGGAAAAAGGAAAAATCCGTGTTATTTGCTTGTTCTGTGCGTTCTTTCCATAGTCCTTTGTTTTCACCTTGTTGCGCTACGTCTCAACACGTCTTAGCCAGCAGCTGTGATTTGTACTTTGGATCCGGATTGAACATCGCTAATCTACACTCGTTAATTGCTAATCCTTGCTGTCATATTGTGTGCCTACCTATAGCTCCATATATTCTATTATCAGCACAGGTTCATCTTGTAACAGTTACCCACGCTCAACAACAGATTGCTCCGTCCTGTTTGGTTTCATCAAAATTGCCAAAAAAATTCAGGAAAATAAAGAAAAAATTTCAAAGTTTTTGCACGCTTTTCAGAGAACGTGTTGTATTTCTGTAGACCACATCCCACCTCAGTTGTAGTTGCCAATTTTTGTGGTTGCATCTTTTTTGATCCTTGTTCAGAGAAAATTATAAAAAATAGTGAGGAAATAAAAAAAGTTTGATTCCTACTGGTGCCTTTTGGAAAAATCAGGGAAAAATTCAGGAAAAAGGAAAAATCCGTGTTATTTGCTTGTTCTGTGCGTTCTTTCCATAGTCCTTTGTTTTCACCTTGTTGCGCTACGTCTCGACACGTCTTAGCCGGCAGCTGTGATTTGTACTTTGGATCCGGATTGAACAATCGCTGATCTGCACTCAATAATTGCTAATCCTTGCTGTCATATTGTGTGCCTACCCATAGCTCCACATATTCTTCTATCAGCACAGGTTCATCTTGCAACTGTTACCAACGCTCAACAACAGATTGCTTCACCCTGTTTGGTTTCATCAAAATTGCCAAAAAAAATTCAGGGAAATAAAGAAAAAAATTGTCAAACTTTTTGCACGCTTTTCAGAGAACGTTCTGTATTTCTATAGACCACATCCCACCTCAGTTGTAGGTGCCAATTTTTGTGGTTGCATCTTTTTTGATCCTTGTTCAGAGAAAATTATAAAAAAATAGTGAAAAAATAAAAAAAGTTTGATTCCTACTAGTGCCTTTTGGAAAAATCAGGGGAAAATTCAGGAAAAAGGAAAAACCCGTGTTATTTGCTTGTTCTGTTCGTTCTTTCCATCGTCCTTTGTTTTCACCTTGTTGCTACGTCTCGACATGTCTTAGCCAGCAGCTGTGATTTGTACTTTGGATCCGGATTGAACAATCCCTAATCTGCACTCGATAATTGCTAATCATTACTGTCATATTGTGTGCCACCCATAGCTCCACATATTTTTCTTTCAGCACAGGTTCATCTTGCAACTGTTACCCATGCTTAACAATAGATTGCTTCACCCTGTTTGGTTTCATCAAAATTGCCAAAAAAATTCAGGAAAATAAAGATAAAAAATTGTCAAAGTTTTTGCACGCTTTTCAGAGAACGTGCTGTATTTCTGTAGACCACATCCCACCTCAGTTGTAGGTGCCAATTTTTGTGGTTGTATTTTTTTGATCCTTGTTTAGAGAAAATTACAAAAAACAGTGAAAAAATAAAAAAGTTTGATTCCTGCTAGTGCCTTTCGGAAAAATCAGGGAAAAATTCAGAAAAAGGAAAAATTTATGTTATTTGCTTGTTCTGTGCGTTCTTTCCATCGTCCTTTGTTTTCACCTTGTTGCGCTACGTCTTGACACGTCTTAACCAATAGTTGTGATTGGTACATTGGATCCGGATTGAACAATCGCTAATCTGCACTTGTCAATTGCTAATCCTTGTTGTCATATTGTGTGCCTACCCATAGCTCCATATATTCTTCTATCAGCACAGGTTCATCTTGCAACTGTTACCCACGTTCAACAACAGATTGCTTCGCCCTGTTTGGTTTCATCAAAATTGCCAAAAAAATTAGGAAGATAAAGATAAAAATTGTTAAAGTTTTTGCACGCTTTTCAGAGAACGTGTTGTATTTCTATAGACCACATCCCACCTCAGTTGTAGTTGCCAATTTTTGTGGTTGCATCTTTTTTGATCCTTGTTCAGAGAAAATTATAAAAAACTAGCGAAAAAATAAAAAAGTTTGATTCCTACTAGTGCCTTTTGGAAAAATTCAGGAAAAAGGAAAAATCCGTGTTATTTGCTTATTTTGTACGTTCATTCCATCGTCCTTTGTTTTCACCTTGTTGCGCTACGTCTCGACACGTCTTAGCCAGCAGCTGTGATTTATACTTTGGATCCGGATTGAACAATCGCTAATCTACGCTCGTTAATTGCTAATCCTTGCTGTCAGATTGTGTGCCTACCCATAGCTCCATATATTCTTCTATCAGCACAGGTTCATCTTGTAACAGTTACCCACGCTCAACAACAGATTGCTCCGCCCTGTTTGGTTTCATCAAAATTGCGAAAAAAATTCAGGAAAATAAAAAAAATTGTCAAAGTTTTTGCACGCTTTTCAGAGAACGTTCTGTATTTCTGTAGACCACATCCCACCTCAGTTGTAGGTGCCAATTTTTGTGGTTGCATCTTTTTTGATCCTTGTTCAGAGAAAATTATAAAAAAATAGTGAAAAAATAAAAAAGTTTGATTCCTACTAGTGCCTTTTGGAAAAATCAGGGGAAAATTCAGGAAAAAGGAAAAATCCGTGTTATTTGCTTGTTCTGTGCGTTCTTTCCATCGTCCTTTGTTTTCACCCTGTTGCTACGTCTCGACATGTCTTAGCCAGCAGCTGTGATTTGTACTTTGGATCCGGATTGAACAATCCCTAATGTGCACTCGATAATTGCTAATCATTACTATCATATTGTGTGCCACCCATAGCTCCACACATTCTTCTTTCAGCACAGGTTCATCTTGCAACTGTTACCCATGCTCAACAACAGATTGCTTCGCCCTGTTTGGTTTCATCAAAATTGCCAAAAAAATCAGGAAAATAAAGAAAAAAAATGTCAAAGTTTTTGCATGCTTTTCAGAGAACGTGCTGTATTTCTGTAGACCACATCCCACCTCAGTTGTAGGTGCCAATTTTTGTGGTTGTATCTTTTTTTATCCTTGTTCAGAGAAAATTAAAAAAAACAGTGAAAATATAAAAAAGTTTGATTCCTACTAGTGCTTTTTGGAAAAATCAGGGAGAATTTAGGAAAAAGGAAAAATCCGTGTTATTTGCTTGATCTGTGCATTCTTTCCATCGTCCTTTGTTTTCACCTTGTTGCTCTACGTCTCGACACGTCTTAGCCAGCAGCTGTGATTTGTACTTTGGATCCGGATTGAACAATCGCTAATCTGCACTCGTTAATTGCTAATCCTTGCTGTCATATTGTGTGCCTAAACTTAGCTCCACATATTCTTCTATCAGCACAGGTTCATCTTGCAACTGTTACCCACGATCAACAACAGATTGCTTCGACATATTTGGTTTCATCAAAATTGCCATAAAAAATTTAGTAAAATAAAGATAAAAAATTGTCAAAGTTTTTACACGTTTTTCAGAGAACGTGCTGTATTTCTTTAGACCACATCCCACCTCAGTTGTAGGTGCCAATTTTTGTGGTTGCATCTTTTTTTGATCCTTGTTCAGAGAAAATTATAAAAAAATAGCGAAAAAATAAAAAAGTTTGATTCCTACTAGTGCCATTTGGAAAAATTCGGGAAAAAGGAAAAATCCGTGTTATTTGCTTATTCTGTACGTTCTTTCCATCGTCCTTTGTTTTCACCTTGATGCGCTACGTCTCGACACGTCTTAGCCAGCAGCTGTGATTTGTACTTTGGATCCGGATTGAACAATCGCTAATCTGCACTCGTTAATTGCTAATCCTTGCTGTCATATTGTGTGCCCTACCGATAGCTCCACATATTCTTCTATCAACACAGGTTCATCTTGCAACTGTTACCCACGCTCAACAACAGATTGCTTCGCCCAGTTTGGTTTCATCAAAATTGCCAAAAAAATCAGGAAAATAAAGAAAAAAATGTCAAAGTTTTTGCACGCTTTTCAGAGAACGTGCTGTATTTCTGTACACCACATCCCACCTCAGTTGTAGGTGCCAATTTTTGTGGTTGTATCTTTTTTTATCCTTGTTCAGATAAAATTATAAAAAACAGTGAAAATATAAAAAAGTTTGATTCCTACTAGTGCCTTTTGGAAAAATCAGGGAAAAATTCAGGAAAAAGGAAAAATCCGTGTTATTTGCTTGTTCTGAGCGTTCTTTCCATCGTCCTTTATTTTCACCTTGTTGCGCTACGTCTCGACGCGTCTTAGCCTGCAGCTGTGTTTTGTACTTTGGATCCGGATTGAACAATCGCTGATCTGCACTCAATAATTGCTAATCCTTGCTGTCATATTGTGTGCCTACCCATAGCTCCACATATTCTTCTATCAGCACAGGTTCATCTTGCAACTGTTACCAACGCTCAACAACAGATTGCTTCACCCTGTTTGGTTTCATCAAAATTGCCAAAAAAAATTCAGGGAAATAAAGAAAAAAATTGTCAAAGTTTTTGCACGCTTTTCAGAGAACGTTCTGTATTTCTATAGACCACATCCCACCTCAGTTGTAGGTGCCAATTTTTGTGGTTGCATCTTTTTTGATCCTTATTCAGAGAAAATTATAAAAAAATAGTGAAAAAATAAAGAAAAAGTTTGATTCCTACTAGTGCCTTTTGGAAAAATCAGGGGAAAATTCAGGAAAAAGGAAAAACCCGTGTTATTTGCTTGTTCTGTTCGTTCTTTCCATCGTCCTTTGTTTTCACCTTGTTGCTACGTCTCGACATGTCTTAGCCAGCAGCTGTGATTTGTACTTTGGATCCGGATTGAACAATCCCTAATCTGCACTCGATAATTGCTAATCATTACTGTCATATTGTGTGCCACCCATAGTTCCACATATTTTTCTTTCAGCACAGGTTCATCTTGCAACTGTTACCCATGCTTAACAATAGATTGCTTCACCCTGTTTGGTTTCATCAAAATTGCCAAAAAAATTCAGGAAAATAAAGATAAAAAATTGTCAAAGTTTTTGCACGCTTTTCAGAGAACGTGCTGTATTTCTGTAGACCACATCCCACCTCAGTTGTAGGTGCCAATTTTTGTGGTTGTATTTTTTTGATCCTTGTTCAGAGAAAATTACAAAAAACAGTGAAAAAATAAAAAAGTTTGATTCCTGCTAGTGCCTTTCGGAAAAATCAGGGAAAAATTCAGAAAAAGGAAAAATTTATGTTATTTGCTTGTTCTGTGCGTTCTTTCCATCGTCCTTTGTTTTCACCTTGTTGCGCTACGTCTTGACACGTCTTAACCAATAGTTGTGATTGGTACATTGGATCCGGATTGAACAATCGCTAATCTGCACTTGTCAATTGCTAATCCTTGTTGTCATATTGTGTGCCTACCCATAGCTCCATATATTCTTCTATCAGCACAGGTTCATCTTGCAACTGTTACCCACGTTCAACAACAGATTGCTTCGCCCTGTTTGGTTTCATCAAAATTGCCAAAAAAATTAGGAAGATAAAGATAAAAATTGTTAAAGTTTTTGCACGCTTTTCAGAGAACGTGTTGTATTTCTATAGACCACATCCCACCTCAGTTGTAGTTGCCAATTTTTGTGGTTGCATCTTTTTTGATCCTTGTTCAGAGAAAATTATAAAAAAATAGCGAAAAAATAAAAAAGTTTGATTCCTACTAGTGCCTTTTGGAAAAATTCAGGAAAAAGGAAAAATCCGTGTTATTTGCTTATTTTGTACGTTCATTCCATCGTCCTTTGTTTTCACCTTGTTGCGCTACGTCTCGACACGTCTTAGCCAGCAGCTGTGATTTATACTTTGGATCCGGATTGAACAATCGCTAATCTACGCTCGTTAATTGCTAATCCTTGCTGTCAGATTGTGTGCCTACCCATAGCTCCATATATTCTTCTATCAGCACAGGTTCATCTTGTAACAGTTACCCACGCTCAACAACAGATTGCTCCGCCCTGTTTGGTTTCATCAAAATTGCGAAAAAAATTCAGGAAAATAAAAAAAATTGTCAAAGTTTTTGCACGCTTTTCAGAGAACGTTCTGTATTTCTGTAGACCACATCCCACCTCAGTTGTAGGTGCCAATTTTTGTGGTTGCATCTTTTTTGATCCTTGTTCAGAGAAAATTATAAAAAAATAGTGAAAAAATAAAAAAGTTTGATTCCTACTAGTGCCTTTTGGAAAAATCAGGGGAAAATTCAGGAAAAAGGAAAAATCCGTGTTATTTGCTTGTTCTGTGCGTTCTTTCCATCGTCCTTTGTTTTCACCCTGTTGCTACGTCTCGACATGTCTTAGCCAGCAGCTGTGATTTGTACTTTGGATCCGGATTGAACAATCCCTAATGTGCACTCGATAATTGCTAATCATTACTATCATATTGTGTGCCACCCATAGCTCCACATATTCTTCTTTCAGCACAGGTTCATCTTGCAACTGTTACCCATGCTCAACAACAGATTGCTTCGCCCTGTTTGGTTTCATCAAAATTGCCAAAAAAATCAGGAAAATAAAGAAAAAAAATGTCAAAGTTTTTGCATGCTTTTCAGAGAACGTGCTGTATTTCTGTAGACCACATCCCACCTCAGTTGTAGGTGCCAATTTTTGTGGTTGTATCTTTTTTTATCCTTGTTCAGAGAAAATTAAAAAAAACAGTGAAAATATAAAAAAGTTTGATTCCTACTAGTGCTTTTTGGAAAAATCAGGGAGAATTTAGGAAAAAGGAAAAATCCGTGTTATTTGCTTGATCTGTGCATTCTTTCCATCGTCCTTTGTTTTCACCTTGTTGCTCTACGTCTCGACACGTCTTAGCCAGCAGCTGTGATTTGTACTTTGGATCCGGATTGAACAATCGCTAATCTGCACTCGTTAATTGCTAATCCTTGCTGTCATATTGTGTGCCTAAACTTAGCTCCACATATTCTTCTATCAGCACAGGTTCATCTTGCAACTGTTACCCACGATCAACAACAGATTGCTTCGACATATTTGGTTTCATCAAAATTGCCATAAAAAATTTAGTAAAATAAAGATAAAAAATTGTCAAAGTTTTTACACGTTTTTCAGAGAACGTGCTGTATTTCTTTAGACCACATCCCACCTCAGTTGTAGGTGCCAATTTTTGTGGTTGCATCTTTTTTTGATCCTTGTTCAGAGAAAATTATAAAAAAATAGCGAAAAAATAAAAAAGTTTGATTCCTACTAGTGCCATTTGGAAAAATTCGGGAAAAAGGAAAAATCCGTGTTATTTGCTTATTCTGTACGTTCTTTCCATCGTCCTTTGTTTTCACCTTGATGCGCTACGTCTCGACACGTCTTAGCCAGCAGCTGTGATTTGTACTTTGGATCCGGATTGAACAATCGCTAATCTGCACTCGTTAATTGCTAATCCTTGCTGTCATATTGTGTGCCCTACCGATAGCTCCACATATTCTTCTATCAGCACAGGTTCATCTTGCAACTGTTACCCACGCTCAACAACAGATTGCTTCGCCCAGTTTGGTTTCATCAAAATTGCCAAAAAAATCAGGAAAATAAAGAAAAAAATGTCAAAGTTTTTGCACGCTTTTCAGAGAACGTGCTGTATTTCTGTACACCACATCCCACCTCAGTTGTAGGTGCCAATTTTTGTGGTTGTATCTTTTTTTATCCTTGTTCAGATAAAATTATAAAAAACAGTGAAAATATAAAAAAGTTTGATTCCTACTAGTGCCTTTTGGAAAAATCAGGGAAAAATTCAGGAAAAAGGAAAAATCCGTGTTATTTGCTTGTTCTGAGCGTTCTTTCCATCGTCCTTTATTTTCACCTTGTTGCGCTACGTCTCGACGCGTCTTAGCCTGCAGCTGTGTTTTGTACTTTGGATCCGGATTGAACAATCGCTAATCTCCACTCGTTAATTGCTAATCCTTGCTGTCATATTGTGTGCCTACCCATAGCTCCACATATTCTTCTATCAGCACAGGTTCATCTTGCAACTATTACCCACGATCAACAACAGATTGCTTCACCCTATTTGGTTTCATCAAAATTGCCATAAAAAATTCAGGAAAATAAAGATAAAAATTGTCAAAGTTTTTACACGCTTTCCAGAGAACGTGCTGTATTTCTTTAGACCACATCCCACCTCAGTTGTAGGTGCCAATTTTTGTGGTTGTATCTTTTTTTGATCCTTGTTCAGAGAAAATTATAAAAAAATAGCGAAAAGATAAAAAAGTTTGATTCCTACTAGTGCCTTTTGGAAAAATTCGGGAAAAAGGAAAAATCTGTGTTATTTGCTTATTCTGTACGTTCTTTCCATCGTCCTTTGTTTTCACCTTGTTGCGCTACGTCTCGACACGTCTTAGCCAGCAGCTGTGATTTGTACTTCGGATCCGGATTGAACAATCGCTAATCTGCACTCGTTAATTGCTAATCCTTGCTGTCATATTGTGTGCCCTACCCATAGCTCCACATATTCTTCTATCAGCACAGGTTCATCTTGCAACTGTTACCCACGCTCAACAACAGATTGCTTCGCCCTGTTTGGTTTCATCAAAATTGCCAAAAAAATCAGGAAAATAAAGAAAAAAAATGTCAAAGTTTTTGTACGCTTTTTAGAGAACATGCTGTATTTCTGTAGACCACATCCCACTTCAGTTATAGGTGCCAATTTTTGTGGTTGTATCTTTTTTGATCCTTGTTCAGATAAAATTATAAAAAACAACGAAAATATAAAAAAGTTTGATTCCTACTAGTGCCTTTTGGAAAAATCAGGGAAAAATTTGGGAAAAAGGAAAAATCCGTGTTATTTGCTTGTTCTGTGCGTTCTTTCCATCGTCCTTTGTTTTCACCTTGTTGCGCTACGTCTCGACACATCTTAGCCAGCAGCTGTGATTTGTACTTTGGATCCGGATTGAACAATCGCTAATCTGCACTCGTAAATTGCTAATCCTTGCTGTCATATTGTGTGCCTACCAATAGCTCCACATATTCTTCTATCAGCACAGGTTCATCTTGCAACTGTTACCCACGATCAACAACAGATTGCTTCGACCTATTTGGTTTCATCAAAATTGCCATAAAAAATTCAGGAAAATAAAGATAAAAAATTATCAAAGTTTTTACATGCTTTTCAGAGAACATGCTGTATTTCTTTAGACCACATCCCACCTCAGTTGTAGGTGCCAATTTTTGTGGTTGCATCTTTTTTTGATCCTTGTTCAGAGAAAATTATAAAAAAATAGCCAAAAAATAAAAAAGTTTGATTCCTACTAGTGCCATTTGGAAAAATTCGGGAAAAAGGAAAAATCTATGTTATTTGCTTATTCTATACGTTCTTTCCATCGTCCTTTGTTTTCACCTTGTTGCGCTACGTCTCGACACGTCTTAGCCAGCAGCTGTGATTTGTACTTTGGATCCGGATTGAACAATCGCTAATCTGCACTCGTTAATTGCTAATCCTTGCTGTCATATTGTGTGCCCTACCCATAGCTCCACTTACTCTTCTATCAGCACAGGTTCATCTTGCAACTGTTAGCCACGCTCAACAACAGATTGCTTCGCCCAGTTTGGTTTCATCAAAATTGCCAAAAAAATCAGGAAAATAAAGAAAAAAATGCCAAAGTTTTTGCATGCTTTTCAGAGAACGTGCTGTATTTCTGTAGACCACATCCCACCTCAGTTGTAGGTGCCAATTTTTGTGGTTGTATCTTTTTTGATCCTTGTTCAGATAAAATTATAAAAAACAGCGAAAATATAAAAAAGTTTGATTCCTACTAGTTCCTTTCGGAAAAATCAGGGAAAAATTCAGGAAAAAGGAAAAATCCGTGTTATTTGCTTGTTCTATGCGTTCTTTCCATCGTCCTTTGTTTTCACCTTGTTGCGCTACGTCTCGACACGTCTTAGCCGGCAGCTGTGATTTGTACTTTGGATCCGGATTGAACAATCGCTAATCTGCACTCGATAATTGCTAATCCTTGCTGTCATATTGAGTGCCTACCCATAGCTCCACATATTCTTCTATCAGCACAGGTTCATCTTGCAACTGTTACCCACGATCAACAACAGATTTCTTTTACCTATTTGGTTTCATCAAAATTGCCATAAAAAATTCAGGAAAATAAAGATAAAAAATTGTCAAAGTTTTTACACGCTTTTCAGAGAACATGCTGTATTTCTTTAGACCACATCCCACCTCAGTTGTAGGTGCCAATTTTTGTGGTTGCATCTTTTTTTGATCCTTGTTCAGAGAAAATTATAAAAAAATAGCAAAAAAATAAAAAAGTTTGATTCCTACTAGTGCCATTTGGAAAAATTCGGGAAAAAGGAAAAATCTGTGTTATTTGCTTATTCTGTACGTTCTTTCCATCGTCCTTTGTTTTCACCTTGTTGCGCTACATCTCGACACGTCTTAGCCAGCAGCTGTGATATGTACTTTGGATCCAGATTGAACAATCGCTAATCTGCACTCGTTAATTGCTAATCCTTGCTGTCATATTGTGTGCCCTACCCATAGCTCTACATATTCTTCTATCAGCACAGGTTCATCTTGCAACTGTTACCCACGCTCAACAACAGATTGCTTCGCCCAGTTTGGTTTCATCAAAATTGCTAAAAAAATCACGAAAATAAAGAAAAAAAATGTCAAAGTTTTTGCACGCTTTTCAGAGAACGTACTGTATTTCTGTAGACCACATCCCACCTCAGTTGTAGGTGCAAATTTTTGTGGTTGTATCTTTTTTGATCCTTGTTCAGATAAAATGATAAAAAAACAGCGAAAATATAAAAAGGTTTGATTCCTACTAGTGCCTTTTGGAAAAATCAGGGAAAAATTCAAGAAAAAGGAAAAATCCGTGTTATTTGCTTGTTCTGTGCGTTCTTTCCATCGTCCTTTGTTTTCACCTTATTGCGCTACGTCTCGACACGTCTTAGCCGGCAGCTGTGATTTGTACTTTGGATCCGGATTGAACAATCGCTAATCTGCACTCGATAATTGCTAATCCTTGCTGTCATATTGAGTGCCTACCCATAGCTCCACATATTCTTCTATTAGCACAGGTTCATCTTGCAACTGTTATCCACGTTCAACAACAGATTGCTTCACCCTGTTTTGTTTCATCAAAATTGCCAAAAGAATTCAGGAAAATAAATAAAAAATTGTTAAAGTTTTTGCACGCGTTTCAGAGAACGTGCTGTATTTCTTTAGACCACATCCCACCTCAGTTGTAGGTGCCAATTTTTGTGGTTGCATCTTTTTTGATCCTTATTCAGAGAAAATTATAAAAAATAGTGATAAAATAAAAAAGTTGGATTCCTACTAGTGCCTTTTGGAAAAATTCAGGAAAAAGAAAAAATCCGTGTTATTTGGTTATTCTGTACGTTCTTTCCATCGTCCTTTGTTTTCACCTTGTTGCGCTACGTCTCGACACGTCTTAGCCAGCAGCTGTGATTTGTACTTCGAATCCGGATTGAACAATCGCTAATCTGCACTCGTTAATTGCTAATCCTTGCTGTCATATTGTGTGCCT
This sequence comes from Saccharum spontaneum, assembly GCA_022457205.1. Lineage (NCBI taxonomy): Eukaryota > Viridiplantae > Streptophyta > Magnoliopsida > Poales > Poaceae > Saccharum > Saccharum spontaneum. The sequence goes on along the minus strand of CM039605.1, from coordinate 24,619,581 downwards.
ACCCATAGCTCCACATATTCTTCTATCAGCAAAGGTTCATCTTGCAACTGTTACCCACGCTCAACAACAGATTGCTTCGCCTTGTTTGGTTTCATCAAAATTGCCAAAAAAATCAGGAAAATAAAGAAAAAAATGTCAAAGTTTTTGCACGCTTTTCAGAGAACGTGCTGTATTTCTGTAGACCACATCCCACCTCAGTTGTAGGTGCCAATTTTTGTGGTTGTATCTTTTTTGATCCTTGTTCAGAGAAAATTAAAAAAAATAGTGAAAATATAAAAAAATTTGATTCCTACTATGCTTTTTGGAAAAATCAGGGAAAATTCAGGGAAAAGGAAAAATCCGTCTTATTTGCTTGTTCTGTGCGTTCTTTCCATCGTCCTTTGTTTTCACCTTGTTGCGCTACGTCTCGACACGTCTTAGCCAGCAGCTGTGATTTGTATTTTGGATCCGGATTGAACAATCGCTAATCTGCACTCGTTAATTGCTAATCCTTGCTGTCATATTGTGTGCCTATCCATAGCTCCACATATTCTTCTATCAGCACAGGTTCATCTTGCAACTGTTACCCACGATCAACAACAGATTGCTTCGACCTATTTGGTTTCATCAAAATTGCCATAAAAAATTTAGGAAAATAAAGATAAAAAATTGTCAAAGTTTTTACACGATTTTCGGAGAACGTGCTGTATTTCTTTAGACCACATCCCACCTCAGTTGTAGGTGCCAATTTTCGTGGTTGCATCTTTTTTTGATCCTTGTTCAGAGAAAATTATAAAAAATAGCGAAAAAAAAGTTTGATTCCTACTAGTGCCATTTGGAAAAATTCGGGAAAAAGAAAAAATCCGTGTTATTTGCTTATTCTGTACGTTCTTTCCATCGTCCTTTGTTTTCACCTTGTTGCGCTACGTCTCGACACGTCTTAGCCAGCAGCTGTGATTTGTACTTTGGATCCGGATTGAACAATCGCTAATCTGCACTCGTTAATTGCTAATCCTTGCTGTCATATTGTGTGCCCTACCCATAGCTCCACATATTCTTCTATCAGCACAGGTTCATCTTGCAACTGTTACCCACGCTCAACTACATATTGCTTCGCCCTGTTTGGTTTCATCAAAATTGTCAAAAAAATCAGGAAAATAAAGAAAAAAAATGTCAAAGTTTTTGCACGCTTTTCAGAGAACGTGCTGTATTTCTGTAGACCACATCCCACCTCAGTTGTAGGTGCCAATTTTTGTGGTTGTATCTTTTTTGATCCTTGTTCAGAGAAAATTATAAAAAACAGTGAAAATATAAAAAAGTTTGATTCCTACTAGTGCCTTTTGGAAAAATCAGGGAAAAATTCAGGAAAAAGGAAAAATCCGTGTTATTTGCTTGTTCTGTGCGTTCTTTCCATCGTCCTTTGTTTTCACCTTGTTGCGCTACGTCTCGACACGTCTTAGCCGGCAACTGTGATTTGTACTTTGGATCCGGATTGAACAATCGCTAATCTGCACTCGATAATTGCTAATCCTTGCTGTCATATTTTGTGCCTACCCATAGCTCCACATATTCTTCTATCAGCACAGGTTCATCTTGCAACTGTTATCCACATTCAACAACAGATTGCTTCACCCTGTTTTGTTTCATCAAAATTGCCAAAAGAATTTAGGAAAATAAATAAAAAATTGTTAAAGTTTTTGCACGCTTTTCAGAGAACGTGCTGTATTTCTTTAGACCACATCCCACCTCAGTTGTAGGTGCTAATTTTTGTGGTTGCATCTTTTTTTCATCCTTGTTCAGAGAAAATTATAAAAAATAGTGATAAAATAAAAAAGTTTGATTCCTACTAGTGCCTTTTGGAAAAATTCAGGAAAAAGAAAAAAATCCGTGTTATTTGCTTATTTTGTACGTTCTTTCCATCGTCCTTTGTTTTCACCTTGTTGCGCTACGTCTCGACATGTCTAAGCCAGCAGCTGTGATTTGTACTTTGGATCCGGATTGAACAATCGCTAATTTGCACTCGTTAATTGCTAATCCTTGCTGTCATATTGTGTGCCTACCCATAGCTCCACATATTCTTCTATCAGCACAGGTTCATCTTGCAACTGTTACCCACGCTCAACAACAGATTGCTTCGCCTTGTTTGGTTTCATCAAAATTGCCAAAAAAATCAGGAAAATAAAGAAAAAAATGTCAAAGTTTTTGCACGCTTTTCAGAGAACGTGCTGTATTTCTGTAGACCACATCCCACCTCAGTTGTAGGTGCCAATTTTTGTGGTTGTATCTTTTTTTATCCTTGTTCAGAGAAAATTAAAAAAAACAGTGAAAATATGAAAAAGTTTGATTCCTACTAGTGCTTTTAGGAAAAATCAGGGAAAATTTAGGAAAAGGAAAAATCCGTGTTATTTGCTTGTTCTGTGCGTTCTTTCCATCGTCCTTTGTTTTCACCCTGTTGCGCTACGTCTCGACACGTCTTAGCCAGCAGCTGTGATTTGTACTTTGGATCCGGATTGAACAATCGCTAATCTGCACTCGTTAATTGCTAATCCTTGATGTCATATTGTGTGCCTAAACTTAGCTTCACATATTCTTCTATCAGCACAGGTTCATCTTGCAACTGTTACCCATGATCAACAACAGATTGCTTCGACATATTTGGTTTCATCAAAATTACCATAAAAAATTCAGGAAAATAAAGATAAAAAATTGTCAAAGTTTTTACACGCTTTTCAGAGAACGTGCTGTATTTCTTTAGACCACATCCCACCTCAGTTGTAGGTGCCAATTTTTGTGGTTGCATCTTTTTTTGATCCTTGTTCAGAGAAAATTATAAAAAATAGCGAAAAAATAAAAAAGTTTGATTCCTACTAGTGCCATTTGGAAAAATTCGGGAAAAAGGAAAAATCCGTGTTATTTGCTTATTCTGTATGTTCTTTCCATCGTCCTTTGTTTTCACCTTGTTGCGCTACGTCTCGACACGTCTAAGCCAGCAGCTGTGATTTGTACTTTGGATCCGGATTGAACAATCGCTAATCTGCACTCGTTAATTGCTAATCCTTGCTGTCATATTGTGTGCCCTACCCATAGCTCCACATATTCTTCTATCAGCACAGGTTCATCTTGCAACTGTTACCCACGCTCAACAATAGATTGCTTCGCCCTGTTTGGTTTCATCAAAATTGCCAAAAAAAATCAGGAAAATAAAGAAAAAAATGTCAAAGTTTTTGCACGCTTTTCAGAGAACGTCCTGTATTTCTGTAGACCACATCCCTCCACAGTTGTAGGTGCCAATTTTTGTGGTTGTATCTTTTTTTATCCTTGTTCAGGGAAAATTATAAAAAACAGTGAAAAAATAAAAAAGTTTGATTCCTACTAGTGCCTTTTGGAAAAATCAGGGAAAAATTCAGAAAAAAGGAAAAATCCGTGTTATTTGCTTGTTCTGTGCGTTCTTTCCATCATCCTTTGTTTTCACCTTGTTGCGCTACGTCTCGACACGTCTTAGCCAACAGCTGTGATTTGTACATTGGATCCGGATTGAACAATCGCTAATCTGCACTTGTCAATTGCTAATCCTTGCTGTCATAGTGTGCCTACCCATAGCTCCACATATTCTTCTCTCAGCACAGGTTCATCTTGCAACTGTTACCCACGCTCAACAACAGATTGCTTCGCCCTATTTGGTTTCATCAAAATTGCCAAAAAATTAGGAAGATAAAGATAAAAAATTGTCAAAGTTTTTGCATGCTTTTCAGTGAACGTGTTATATTTCTGTAGACCACATCCCACCTGAGTTGTAGTTGCCAATTTTTGTGTTGTAT
>CM039605.1:24538451-24615684 GCA_022457205.1 Saccharum spontaneum | reverse complement strand
CTGTGTTATTTGCTTGTTCTGTGCGTTCTTTCCATCGTCCTTTGTTTTCCACCTTGTTGCGTTACGTCTCGACACGTCTTAGCCAGCAGCTGTGATTTGTACTTTGGGTTCGGATTGAACAATCGCTAATCTGCACTCGTTAATTGCTAATCCTTGCTGTCATATTGTGTGCCTACCCATAGCTCCACATATTCTTCTATCAGCACAGGTTCATCTTGCAACTGTTACCCACGCTCAACAACAGATCGTTCGCCCTATTTGGTTTCATCAAAATTGCCAAAAAAAATTCAGGAAAATAAAGAAAAAAAATTGTCAAAGTTTTTGCACGATCTACAGAGAACATGCTTTATTTCTGTAGACCACATGCCACCACAGTTGTAGGTGCCAATTTTTATGGTTGCATCTTTTTTTGGTCCTTCTTCAGAGGAAAATATAAAAAAAATAGTGAAAAAATAAAAAAATTTGATTCCCACTAGTGCCTTTTGGAAAAATCAGGGAAAAATCCAGGAAAAAAGAAAAATCCATGTTATTTGCTTGTTCTGTGCATTCTTTCCGTCGTCCTTTGTTTTCACCTTGTTACGCTACGTCTCGACACTTCTTAGCCAGCAGCTGTGATTTGTACTTTGGATCTGGATTGAACAATCGCTAATCTACACTCGTTAATTGCTAATCCTTGCTGTCATATTGTGTGCCTACCCATAGCTCCACATATTCTTCTATCAGCACAGGTTCATCTTGCAACTGTTACCCACGCTCAACAACAGATTGGTTCTCCCTATTTGGTTTCATCAAAATTGCCAAAAAAATTCACTAAAATAAGAAAAAATTGTCAAAGTTTTTACACGCTTTTCAAAGAACGTGCTATATTTCTGCAGACCACATCCCACCTCAGTTATAGGTGCTAATTTTTATGGTTGCATCTTTTTTGGTCCTTATTCAGAGAAAATTATAAGAAAAAATAGTGAAAAAATAAAAAAGTTTGATTCCCACGAGTGCCTTTTGGAAAAATAAGGAAAAAATTCATGAAAAAGGAAAAATCCGTGTTATCTGCTTGTTCTGTGCGTTCTTTCCATCGTCCTTTGTTTTCACCTTATTGCGCTACGTCTCGACACATCTTAGCCAGCAGCTGTGATTTGTACTTTGGATCCAGATTGAACAGTCACTAATCTGCGCTCGTTAATTGCTAATCCTTGCTGTTATATTGTGTGCCTACCCATAGCTCCACATATTCTTCTATCGGCACAGGTTCATCTTGCAACTGTTACCCACGCTCAACAACAGATTGGTTCGCCCTGTTTGGTTTCATCAAAATTGCTAATTTTTGTGGTTGCATCTTTTTTTATCCTTGTTCAGAGAAAATAATGAAAAAAATAGTGAAAAAAATAAAAAAGTTTGATTCCCACCGGTACCTTTTGGAAAAATCATGGAAAATTTGAGGAAAAAGTAAAAATCCATGTTATTTGCTTGTTCTGTGTGTTCTTTCCATTGTCCTTTGTTTTCACCTTATTGCGCTATGTCTCGACACGTCTTAGCCAGCAGCTGTGATTTGTACTTTGGATCTGGATTGAACAGTCGCTAATCTGCGCTCGTTAATTGCTAATCCTTGCTGTCATATTGTGTGCCTTCCTATAGCTCCACATATTCTTCTATCAGCACAGGTTCATCTTGCAACTGTTATCCACGCTCAACAACAGATTGGTTCGCCCTGTTTGGTTTCATCAAAATTGCCAAAAAAATTCAGGAAAATAAAGAAAAAAAATTGTCAAAGTTTTTGCACGCTTTTCAGAGAACGTGTTGTAATTCTGTAGACCACATCCCACCTCAGTTGTAGGTGCCAATTTTTGTGGTTACATCTTTTTTTATCCTTGTTCAGAGAAAATAAAAAAAAATAGTGAAAAAATAAAAAAGTTTGATTCCCACCAGTGCCTTTTGGAAAAATTAGGGAAAAATTTAGGAAAAAAGGAAAAATCCGTGTTATTTGCTTGTTCTGTGCGTTCTTTCCATCGTCCTTTGTTTTCACCTTGTTGCGCTACGTCTCGACACGTCTTAGCCAGCAGTTGTGATTTGTACTTTGGATCCGGATTGAACAGTCGCTAATCTACGCTCGTTAATTGCTAATCATTGCTATCATATTGTGTGCCTTCCTATAGCTCCACATATTCTTCTATCAGCACAGGTTCATCTTGCAACTGTTACCCACGCTCAACAACAGATTGGTTCGCCATGTTTGGTTTCATCAAAATTGCCAAAAAAAATTCAGGAAAATAAAGAAAAAAAAGTGTCAAATTTTTGCACGCTTTTCAAAGAACATGCTGTATTTCTGTAGACCACATCCCACCCTAGTTGTAGGTGCCAATTTTTGTGGTTGCATCTTTTTTTATCCTTGTTCAGATAAAATAATAAAAAAAATAGTGAAAAAATAAAAAAGTTTGATTCCCACCAGTGCCTTTTGGAAAAATCAAGAATAAATTCAGGAAAAAGGAAAAATCTATGTTATTTGCTTGTTCTGTGCGTTCTTTCCATCGTCCTTTGTTTTCACCTTGTTGCGCTACGTCTCGACACGTCTTAGCCAGCAGCTGTGATTTGTACTTTAGATCCGGATTGAATAATCGCTAATCTGCACTCGTTAATCGCTAATCCTTGCTGTCATATTGTGTGCCTACCCATAGCTCCACATATTCTTCTATCAGCACAGGTTCATCTTGCAACTGTTATCCACGCTCAACAACAGATTGCTTCGCCCTATTTGGTTTCATCAAAATTGCCAAAAAAATTCAGGAAAATAAAGAAAAAATTTGTCAAAGTTTTTGCACGCTTTTCAGAGAATGTGCTGTATTTCTGTAGACCACATCCCACCTTAGTTGTAGGTGCCAATTTTTGTGGTTGCATCGTTTTTTATCCTTGTTCAGAGAAAATAATAAAAAAAATAGTGAAAAAATAAAAAAGTTTGATTCCCACCGGTGCCTTTTGGAAAAATCAGGGAAAAATTTAGGAAAAAGGAAAAATCTGTGTTATTTGCTTGTTCTGTGCGTTCTTTCCATCGTCCTTTGTTTTCACCTTGTTGCGTTACGTCTCGACACGTCTTAGCCAGCAGCTGTGATTTGTACTTTGGGTTCGGATTGAACAATCGCTAATCTACACTCGTTAATTGCTAATCCTTGCTGTCATATTGTGTGCCTACCCATAGCTCCACATATTCTTCTATCAGCACAGGTTCATCTTGCAACTGTTACCTACGCTCAACAACAGATCGGTTCGCCCTATTTGGTTTCATCAAAATTGCCAAAAAAATTCAGGAAAATAAAGAAAAAAATTGTCAAAGTTTTTGCACGATCTACAGAGAACATGCTTTATTTCTGTAGACCACATCCCACCACAGTTGTAGGTGCTAATTTTTATGGTTGCATCTTTTTTGGTCCTTGTTCAGAGAAAATTATAAAAAAATAGTGAAAAAATAAAAAAATTTGATTCCCACTAGTGCCTTTTGGAAAAATCAGGGAAAAATCCAGGAAAAAAGAAAAATCCATGTTATTTGCTTGTTCTGTGCATTCTTTCCGTCGTCCTTTGTTTTCACCTTGTTACGCTACGTCTCGACACTTCTTAGCCAGCAGCTGTTATTTGTACTTTGGATCTGGATTGAACAATCGCTAATCTACACTCGTTAATTGCTAATCCTTGCTGTCATATTGTGTGCCTACCCATAGGTATACATATTCTTCTATCAGCACAGGTTCATCTTGCAACTGTTACCCACGCTCAACAACAGATTGGTTCTCCCTATTTGGTTTCATCAAAATTGCCAAAAAAATTCACTAAAATAAAGAAAAAAATTGTCAAAGTTTTTACACGCTTTTCAAAGAACGTGCTATATTTCTGCAGACCACATCCCACCTCAATTATAGGTGCCAATTTTTATGGTTGCATCTTTTTTGGTCCTTGTTCAGAGAAAATTATAAGAAAAAAATAGTGAAAAAATAAAAAAGTTTGATTCCCACGAGTGCCTTTTGGAAAAATCAGGAAAAAATTCATGAAAAAGGAAAAATCTGCGTTATTTGTTTGTTCTGTGCGTTCTTTCCATTGTCCTTTGTTTTCACCTTGTTGCGCTACGTCTCGACACGTCTTAGCCAGCAGCTGTGATTTGTACTTTGGGTTCGGATTGAACAATCGCTAATCTGCACTCGTTAATTGCTAATCCTCGCTGTCATATTGTGTGTCTACCCATAGCTCCACATATTCTTCAATCAGCACAAGTTCATCTTGCAACTGTGCCCACGCTCAACAACAGATTGGTTCGCCCTGTTTGGTTTCATCAAAATTGCCAAAAAATTTAGAAAAATAAAGAAAAAAAATTGTCAAAGTTTTTGCACGCTCTTTAGAGAACGTGCTTTATTTCTGTAGACCACATCCCACCTCAGTTAAGGGTGCCAATTTTTATGGTTGCTTCTTTTTTGGTCCTTGTTCAGAGAAAATAATAAAAAAAATAGTGAAAAAATAAAAAAGTTTGATTCCCACCAGTGCCTTTTGGAAAAATCAGGGAAAAATTCAGGAAAAAAGGAAAAATCCGTGTTATTTGCTTGTTCTGTGCGTTCTTTCCATCGTCCTTTGTTTTCACCTTGTTACGCTACGTCTCGACACATCTTAGCCCGCAGCTATGATTTGTACTTTGGATCCGGATTGAACAATCGATAATCTGCACTCGTCAATTGCTTATCCTTGTTGTCATATTGTGTGCCTACCCATAGCTCCACATATTCTTCTATCAGCACTGGTTCATCTTGCAACTATTACCCATGCTCAACAACGGATTGGTTCGACCTGTTTGGTTTCATCAAAATTGCCAAAAAAATTCAGGAAAATAAAGAAAAAAACTGTTAAAGTTTTTACACGCTTTTCACAAAACGTGTTGTATTTCTGTAGACCATATCCCACCTCAGTTGTAGGTGCCAATTTTTGTGGTTGCATCTTTTTTGATCCTTGTTCAGAGAAAATAATGAAAAAAATAGTGAAAAAAATAAAAAAGTTTGATTCCCACCGGTACCTTTTGGAAAAATCATGGAAAATTTGAGGAAAAAGTAAAAATCCATGTTATTTGCTTGTTCTGTGTGTTCTTTCCATTGTCCTTTGTTTTCACCTTGTTGCGCTATGTCTCGACACGTCTTAGCCAGCAGCTGTGATTTGTACTTTGGATCTGGATTGAACAGTCGCTAATCTGCGCTCGTTAATTGCTAATCCTTGCTGTCATATTGTGTGCCTTCCTATAGCTCCACATATTCTTCTATCAGCACAGGTTCATCTTGCAACTGTTATCCACGCTCAACAACAGATTGGTTCGCCCTGTTTGGTTTCATCAAAATTGCCAAAAAAATTCAGGAAAATAAAGAAAAAAATTGTCAAAGTTTTTGCACGCTTTTTAGAGAACGTGTTGTAATTCTGTAGACCACATCCCACCTCAGTTGTAGGTGCCAATTTTTGTGGTTACATCTTTTTTTATCCTTGTTCAGAGAAAATAATAAAAAAATAGTGAAAAAATAAAAAAGTTTGATTCCCACCAGTGCCTTTTGGAAAAATTAGGGAAAAATTTAGGAAAAAAGGAAAAATCCGTGTTATTTGCTTGTTCTGTGCGTTCTTTCCATCGTCCTTTGTTTTCACCTTGTTGCGCTACGTCTCGACACGTCTTAGCCAGCAGTTGTGATCTGTACTTTGGATCCGGATTGAACAGTCGCTAATCTACGCTCGTTAATTGCTAATCATTGCTATCATATTGTTTGCCTTCCTATAGCTCCACATATTCTTCTATCAGCACAGGTTCATCTTGCAACTGTTACCCACGCTCAACAACAGATTGGTTCGCCATGTTTAGTTTCATCAAAATTGCCAAAAAAAATTTAGGAAAATAAAGAAAAAAAAATTGTTAAAGTTTTTGCACGCTTTTTAGAGAACGTGCTATAATTTTGTAGACCACATCCCACCTTAGTTGTAGGTGCCAATTTTTGTGGTTGCATCTTTTTTTATCCTTGTTCAGAGAAAATAATAAAAAATAGTGAAAAACTAAAAAAGTTTGATTCCCACGAGTGCCTTTTGGAAAAATCAGGGAAAATTTCAGGAAAAAAGGAAAAATCCGTGTTATTTGCTTGTTCTGTGCGTTCTTTCCATCGTCCTTTGTTTTCACCTTGTTGCGCTACGTCTCGGCACGTCTTAGCCAGCAGCTGTGATTTGTACTTTGGATCCGGATTAAACAGTCGCTAATCTGCGCTCGTTAATTGCTAATCCTTGCTGTCATATAGTGTGCCTCCCCATACCTCCACATATTCTTCTATCAGCACAGATTCATCTTGCAACTATTACCCACGCTCAACAACAGATTGGTTCGCCCTGTTTGGTTTCATCAAAATTGCCAAAAAAATTCAGGAAAATAAAGAAAAAAAAATTGTCTAAGTTTTTGCATGCTTTTCAGAGAACGTGCTGTATTTCTGTAGACCACATGCCACCTCAGTTGTAGGTGCCAATTTTTGTGGTTGCATATTTTTTGATCCTTATTCAAAGAAAATAATAAAAAAAAATAGTGAAAAAATAAAAAAGTTTGATTCCCACCGGTGCCTTTTGGATAAATCAGGGAAAAATTCAGGAAAAAAGGAAAAATCCGTGTTATTTGCTTGTTCTGTGCGTTCTTTCCATCGTCCTTTGTTTTCACCTTGTTACGCTACGTCTCGACACATCTTAGCCCGCAACTATGATTTGTACTTTGGATCTGGATTGAACAATCGCTAATCTGCGCTCGTTAATTGCTAATCCTTGCTGTCATATTGTGTGCCTTCCTATAGCTCCACATATTCTTCTATCAGCACAGGTTCATCTTGCAACTGTTATCCACGCTCAACAACAGATCTGTTCGCCCTGTTTGGTTTCATCAAAATTGCCAAAAAAATTCAGGAAAATAAAGAAAAAAAATTGTCAAAGTTTTTGCACGCTTTTCAGAGAATGTGCTGTAATTCTGTAGAACACATCCCACCTCAGTTGTAGGTGCCAATTTTTGTGGTTACATCTTTTTTTATCCTTGTTCAGAGAAAATAATAAAAAAAATAGTGAAAAAATAAAAAATTTGATTCCCACCAGTGCCTTTTGGAAAAATTAGGGAAAAATTCAAGAAAAAAAGAAAAATCCGTGTTATTTGCTTGTTCTGTGCGTTCTTTCCATCGTCCTTTGTTTTCACCTTGTTGCGCTACGTCTCGACACGTCTTAGCCAGCAGCTGTGATTTGTACTTTGGATCCAGATTGAACAGTCGCTAATCTGCGCTCGTTAATTGCTAATCCTTGGAGTCATATTGTGTGCCTTCCTATAGCTCCACATATTCTTCTATCAGCACAGGTTCATCTTGCAACTGTTACCCACGCTCAACAATAGATTGGTTCGCCCTGTTTGGTTTCATTAAAATTGCCAAAAAAATTTAGAAAAATAAAGAAAAAAATTGTCAAAGTTTTTGCACGTTTTTCAGAGAACGTGCTGTAATTCTGTAGACCACAACCCACCTCAGTTGTAGGTGCCAATTTTTGTGGTTGCATCTTTTTTGATCCTTGTTCAGAGAAAATAATAAAAAAAATAGTGAAAAAAAAGTTTGATTCCCACCAGTGCCTTTTGGAAAAATCAGGGAAAAATTCAGGAAAAAAGGAAAAATCTGTGTTATTTGCTTGTTCTGTGCGTTCTTTCCATCGTCCTTTGTTTTCACCTTGTTGCGCTACGTCTCGACACGTCTTAGCCAGCAGCTGTGATTTGTACTTTGGATCCGGATTGAACAATCGCTAATCTGCACTCGTTAATTGCTAATCCTTACCGTCATATTGTGTGCCTTCCCATAGCTCCACATATTCTTCTATCAGCACAGATTCATCTTGCAACTATTACCCACGCTCAACAACAGATTGGTTCGCCCTATTTGGTTTAATTAAAATTATCAAAAAAATTCAGGAAAATAAAGAAAAAAAATTGTCAAAGTTTTTGCACGTTCTTAGAGAACGTGCTTTATTTCTGTAGACCAATTACCACCTCAGTTGTAGGTGCTAATTTTTGTGGTTGCATCTTTTTTGATCCTTGTTCAGAGAAAATAATGAAAAAAATAGTGAAAAAATAAAAAAGCTTGATTCCCACCGGTGCCTTTTGGAAAAATCAGGGAAAAATTCAGGAAAAAAAGAAAAATCCGTGTTATTTGCTTGTTCTGTGCGTTCTTTCCATCGTCCTTTGTTTTCAGCTTGTTGCGCTACGTCTCGACACGTCTTAGCCAGCAGCTGTGATTTGTACATTGGATCCGGATTGAACAGTCGCTAATCTGCACTCGTTAATTGCTAATCCTTGCTGTCATATTGTGTGCCTACCCATAGCTCCACATATTCTTCTATCAGCACAGGTTCATCTTGTAACTGTTACCCACGCTCAACAACAGATTGCTTCGCCCTGTTTGGTTTCATCAAAATTGCCAAAAAAAATCAGGAAAATAAAGAAAAAAATTGTCATAGTTTTTGCACGCTTTTCAGAGAACGTGCTTTATTTCAGAGAAAATAATAAAAAAATAGTGAAAAAATAAAAAAAGTTTGATTCCCACCTGTGCCTTTTGGAAAAATCAAGGAAAAATTCAGGAAAAATGGAAAAATCCGTGTTATTTGCTTGTTCTGTGTGTTCTTTCCATCGTCCTTTGTTTTCACCTTGTTGCGCTACGTCTCGACACGTCTTAGCCAGCAGCTGTGATTTGTACTTTGGATCCGGATTGAACAATCGCTAATCTGCGCTCGTTAATTGCTAATCCTTGGAGTCATATTGTGTGCCTTTCCATAGCTCCACATATTCTTCTATCAGCACAGGTTCATCTTGCAACTGTTACCCACGCTCAACAACAGATCTGTTCGCCCTGTTTGGTTTCATCAAAATTGCCAAAAAAATTCAGGAAAATAAAGAAAAAAAATTGTCAAAGTTTTTGCACGCTTTTCAGAGAATGTGCTGTAATTCTGTAGAACACATCCCACCTCAGTTGTAGGTGCCAATTTTTGTGGTTAGATCTTTTTTTATCCTTGTTCAGAGAAAATAATAAAAAAAATAGTGAAAAAATAAAAAAAGTCTGATTCCCACCAGTGCCTTTTGGAAAAATCAGGGAAAAATTCAGGAAAAAAGGAAAAATCTGTGTTATTTGCTTGTTCTGTGCGTTCTTTCCTTCGTCCTTTGTTTTCACCTTGTTGCGCTACGTCTCGACACGTCTTAGCCAGCAGCTGTGATTTGTACTTTGGATCCGGATTGAACAATCGCTAATCTGCACTCGTTAATTGCTAATCCTTGTTGTCATATTGTGTGCCTACCCATAGCTCCACATATTCTTCTATCAGCACAGGTTCATCTTGCAACTGTTACCCACGCTCAACAACAGATTGGTTCGCCCTATTTGGTTTCATTAAAATTATCAAAAAAATTCAGGAAAATAAAGAAAAAAAATTGTCAAAGTTTTTGCACGTTCTCAGAGAACGTGCTTTATTTCTGTAGACCACATCCCACCTCAGTTGTAGGTGCTAATTTTTGTGGTTGCATCTTTTTTGATCCATGTTCAGAGAAAATAATGAAAAAAATAGTGAAAAAATAAAAAAGTTTGATTCCCACCGGTGCCTTTTGGAAAAATCTGGGAAAAATTCAGGAAAAAAAGGAAAAATCCGTGTTATTTGCTTGTTCTGTGCGTTCTTTCCATCGTCCTTTGTTTTCACCTTGTTGCGCTACGTCTCGACACGTCTTAGCCAGCAGCTGTGATTTGTACTTTGGATCCGGATTGAACAATCGCTAATCTGCGCTCGTTAATTGCTAATCCTTGGAGTCATATTGTGTGCCTTCCCATAGCTCCACATATTCTTCTATCAGCACAGGTTCATCTTGCAACTGTTACCCACGCTCAACAACAGATTGGTTCGCCCTATTTGGTTTCATCAAAATTGCCAAAAAAATTTAGGAAAATAAAGAAAAAAAAATTTCAAAGTTTTTGCACGCTTTTCAGAAAACGTGCTGTATTTCTGTAGACCACATCCCACCTCAGTTGTAGGTGCCAATTTTTGTGGTTGCATCTTTTTTTATCCTTGTTCAGAGAAAATAATAAAAAAATAGTGAAAAAATAAAAAAGTTTGATTCACACCGGTGCTTTTTGGAAAAATCAGGGAAAAATTCAGGAAAAAATGAAAAATCCATGTTATTTGCTTGTTCTGTGCGTTCTTTCCATCGTCCTTTGTTTTCACCTTGTTGCGCTACGTCTCGACACGTCTTAGCCAGCAGCTGTGATTTGTACTTTGGATCCGGACTGAAAAATCGCTAATCTGCGCTCGTTAATTGCTAATCCTTGGAGTCATATTGTGTGCCTTCCCATAGCTCCACATATTCTTCTATCAGCACAGGTTCATCTTGCAACTGTTACCCACGCTCAACAACAGATCTGTTCGCCCTGTTTGGTTTCATCAAAATTGCCAAAAAAATTCAGGAAAATAAAGAAAAAAAATTGTCAAAGTTTTTGCACGCTTTTCAGAGAATGTGCTGTAATTCTGTAGAACACATCCCACCTCAGTTGTAGGTGCCAATTTTTGTGGTTAGATCTTTTTTTATCCTTGTTCAGAGAAAATAATAAAAAAAATAGTGAAAAAATAAAAAAGTTTGATTCCCACCAGTGCCTTTTGGAAAAATTAGGGAAAAATTCAGGAAAAAAAGAAAAATCCGTGTTATTTGCTAGTTCTGTGCGTTCTTTCCATCGTCCTTTGTTTTCACCTTGTTGCGCTACGTCTCGACACGTCTTAGCCAGCAGCTGTGATTTGTACTTTGGATCCAGATTGAACAGTCGCTAATCTGCGCTCGTTAATTGCTAATCCTTGGAGTCATATTGTGTGCCTTCCTATAGCTCCACATATTCTTCTATCAGCACAGGTTCATCTTGCAACTGTTACCCACGCTCAACAATAGATTGGTTCGACCTGTTTGGTTTCATTAAAATTGCCAAAAAATTTAGAAAAATAAAGAAAAAAATTGTCAAAGTATTTGCACGTTTTTCAGAGAACGTGCTGTAATTCTGTAAACCACATCTCACCTCAGTTGTAGGTGCCAATTTTTGTGGTTGCATCTTTTTTGATCCTTGTTCAGAGAAAATAATAAAAAAAATAGTGAAAAAATAAAAAAGTTTGATTCCCACCAGTGCCTTTTGGAAAAATCAGAAAAAAATTCAGAAAAAAAGGAAAAATCTGTGTTATTGGCTTGTTCTATGCGTTCTTTCCATCGTCCTTTGTTTTCACCTTGTTGCGCTACGTCTCGACACGTCTTAGCCAGCAGCTGTGATTTGTACTTTGGATCCGGATTGAACAATCGCTAATCTGCACTCGTTAATTGCTAATCCTTACCGTCATATTGTGTGCCTACCCATAGCTCCACATATTCTTCTATCAGCACAGGTTCATCTTGCAACTGTTACCCACGCTCAACAACAGATTGGTTCGCCCTATTTGGTTTCATTAAAATTATCAAAAAAATTCAGGAAAATAAAGAAAAAAAATTGTCAAAGTTTTTGCACGTTTTCAGAGAACGTGCTTTATTTCTGTAGACCACATCCCACCTCAGTTGTAGGTGCCAATTTTTGTGGTTGCATCTTTTTTGATCCTTGTTCAGAGAAAATAATGAAAAAATAGTGAAAAAATAAAAAATATTGATTCCCACCGGTGCCTTTTGGAAAAATCAGGGAAAAATTTAGGAAAAAAGAAAAATCTATGTTATTTGCTTGTTCTGTGCGTTCTTTCCGTTGTCCTTTGTTTTCACCTTGTTGCGCTACGTCTCGACACGTCTTAGCCAGCAGCAGTGATTTGTACTTTGGATCCGGATTGAACAATCGCTAATCTGCGCTGGTTAATTGCTAATCCTTGGACTCATATTGTGTGCCTTCCCATAGCTCCACGTATTCTTCTATCAGCACAGGTTCATCTTGCAACTGTTACCCACGCTCAACAACAGATTGGTTCGCCCTATTTGGTTTAATCAAAATTGCCAAAAAAATTCAGGAAAATAAAGAAAAAAAAATTCAAAGTTTTTACACGGTTTTCAGAGAACGTGCTGTATTTCTGTAGACCACATCCCACCTCAGTTGTAGGTGCCAATTTTTGTGGGTGGATCTTTTTTATCCTTGTTCAGAGAAAATAATAAAAAAAATAGTGAAAAAATAAAAAAGTTTGATTCCCACCGGTGCCTTTTCGAAAAATCAGGGAAAAAGTCAGGAAAAAAGGAAAAATCCATGTCATTTGCTTGTTCTGTGCGTTCTTTCCATTGTCCTTTGTTTTCACCTTGTTGCGCTATGTCTCGACACATCTTAGCCAGCAGCTGTGATTTGTACTTTAGATCCGGATTGAACAATGGCTAATCTGCACTCGTTAATTGCTAATCCTTGCCGTCATATTGTGTGCCTACCCATAGCTCCACATATTTTTCTATCAGCACAGGTTCATCTTGCAACTGTTACCCACGCTCATCAACAGATTGGTTCGCCCTATTTGGTTTCATTAAAATTATTAAAAAAATTTTGGAAAATAAAGAAAAAAAATTGTCAAAGTTTTTGCACGTTTTCAGAGAACGTGCTTTATTTCTGTAGACCACATCCCACCTCAGTTGTAGGTGCCAATTTTTGTGGTTGCATCTTTTTTGATCCTTGTTCAGAGAAAATAATGAAAAAATAGTGAAAAAATAAAAAAGCTTGATTCCCACCGGTGCCTTTTGGAAAAATCAGGGAAAAATTCAGGAAAAAAGAAAAATCTATGTTATTTGCTTGTTCTGTGCGTTCTTTCCATCGTCCTTTGTTTTCACCTTGTTGCGCTACGTCTCGACACGTCTTAGCCAGCAGCTGTGATTTGTACTTTGGATCCAGATTGAACAGTCGCTAATCTGCACTCGTTAATTGCTAATCCTTGCTGTCATATTGCGTGTCTACCCATACCTCCATATATTCTTCTATCAGCACAGGTTCATCTTGTAACTGTTACCCACGCTCAACAACAGATTGCTTCGCCCTATTTGGTTTCATCAAAATTGCCAAAAAAATTTAGGAAAATAAAGAAAAAAATTATCATAGTTTTTGCACGCTTTTCAGACAACGTGCTTTATTTCTGTAGACCACATCCCACCTCAGTTGTAGGTGCCAATTTTTGTGGTTGCATCTTTTTTGATCCTTGTTCAGAGAAAATAATGAAAAAATAGTGAAAAAATAAAAAAGTTTGATTCCCACCAGTGCCTTTTGGAAAAATCAGGGTAAAATTCAGGAAAAAAGGAAAAATCCATGTCATTTGCTTGTTCTGTGCGTTCTTTCCGTTGTCCTTTGTTCTCACCTTGTTGCGCTACGTCTCGACACGTCTTAGCCACCAGCCGTGATTTGTACTTTGGATCCGGATTGAACAATGGCTAATCTGCACTCGTTAATTGCTAATCCTTGCCGTCATATTGTGTGCCTACCCATAGCTATACATATTTTTCTATCAGCACAGGTTCATCTTGCAACTGTTACCCACGCTCATCAACAGATTGGTTCGCCCTATTTGGTTTCATTAAAATTATTAAAAAAATTTTGGAAAATAAAGAAAAAAAATTGTCAAAGTTTTTGCACGTTTTCAGAGAACGTGCTTTATTTCTGTAGACCACATCCCACCTCAGTTGTAGGTGCCAATTTTTGTGGTTGCATCTTTTTTGATCCTTGTTCAGAGAAAATAATGAAAAAATAGTGAAAAAATAAAAAAGCTTGATTCCCACCGGTGCCTTTTGGAAAAATCAGGGAAAAATTCAGGAAAAAAGAAAAATCTATGTTATTTGCTTGTTCTGTGCGTTCTTTCCATCGTCCTTTGTTTTCACCTTGTTGCGCTACGTCTCGACACGTCTTAGCCAGCAGCTGTGATTTGTACTTTGGATCCAGATTGAACAGTCGCTAATCTGCACTCGTTAATTGCTAATCCTTGCTGTCATATTGCGTGTCTACCCATACCTCCATATATTCTTCTATCAGCACAGGTTCATCTTGTAACTGTTACCCACGCTCAACAACAGATTGCTTCGCCCTATTTGGTTTCATCAAAATTGCCAAAAAAATTTAGGAAAATAAAGAAAAAAATTATCATAGTTTTTGCACGCTTTTCAGACAACGTGCTTTATTTCTGTAAACCACATCCCACCTCAGTTGTAGGTGCCAATTTTTGTGGTTGCATCTTTTTTGATCCTTGTTCAGAGAAAATAATGAAAAAATAGTGAAAAAATAAAAAAGTTTGATTCCCACCAGTGCCTTTTGGAAAAATCAGGGTAAAATTCAGGAAAAAAGGAAAAATCCATGTCATTTGCTTGTTCTGTGCGTTCTTTCCGTTGTCCTTTGTTTTCACCTTGTTGCGCTACGTCTCGACACGTCTTAGCCACCAGCCGTGATTTGTACTTTGGATCCGGATTGAACAATGGCTAATCTGCACTCGTTAATTGCTAATCCTTGCCGTCATATTGTGTGCCTACCCATAGCTCCACATATTTTTCTATCAGCACAGGTTCATCTTGCAACTGTTACCCACGCTCAACAACAGATTGGTTCGCCCTATTTGGTTTCATTAAAATTATTAAAAAAATTTGGAAAATAAAGAAAAAAAATTGTCAAAGTTTTTGCACGTTTTCAGAGAACGTGCTTTATTTCTGTAGACCACATCCCACCTCAGTTGTAGGTGCCAATTTTTGTGGTTGCATCTTTTTTGATCCTTGTTCAGAGAAAATAATGAAAAAATAGTGAAAAAATAAAAAAGCTTGATTCCCACCGGTGCCTTTTGGAAAAATCAGGGAAAAATTCAGGAAAAAAAAATCTATGTTATTTGCTTGTTCTGTGCGTTCTTTCCATCGTCCTTTGTTTTCACCTTGTTGCGCTACGTCTCGACACGTCTTAGCCAGCAGCTGTGATTTGTACTTTGGATCCAGATTGAACAGTCGCTAATCTGCACTCGTTAATTGCTAATCCTTGCTGTCATATTGCGTGTCTACCCATACCTCCATATATTCTTCTATCAGCACAGGTTCATCTTGTAACTGTTACCCACGCTCAACAACAGATTGCTTCGCCCTATTTGGTTTCATCAAAATTGCCAAAAAAATTTAGGAAAATAAAGAAAAAAATTGTCATAGTTTTTGCACGCTTTTCAGACAACGTGCTTTATTTCTGTAGACCACATCCCACCTTAGTTGTAGGTGCCAATTTTTGTGGTTGCATCTTTTTTGATCCTTGTTCAGAGAAAATAATGAAAAAATAGTGAAAAAATAAAAAAGTTTGATCCCACCAGTGCCTTTTGGAAAAATCAGGGTAAAATTCAGGAAAAAAGGAAAAATCCATGTCATTTGCTTGTTCTGTGCGTTCTTTCCATTGTCCTTTGTTTTCACCTTGTTGCGCTACGTCTCGACACGTCTTAGCCAGCAGCTGTGATTTGTACTTTGGATCCGGATTGAACAATGGCTAATCTGCACTCGTTAATTGCTAATCCTTGCCGTCATATTGTGTGCCTACCCATAGCTCCACATATTTTTCTATCAGCACAGGTTCATCTTGCAACTGTTACCCATGCTCAACAACAGATTGGTTCGCCCTATTTGGTTTCATTAAAATTATTAAAAAAAATTTGGAAAATAAAGAAAAAAAATTGTCAAAGTTTTTGCACGTTTTCAGAGAACGTGCTTTATTTCTGTAGACCACATCCCACCTCAGTTGTAGGTGCCAATTTTTGTGGTTGCATCTTTTTTGATCCTTGTTCAGAGAAAATAATGAAAAAATAGTGAAAAAATAAAAAAGCTTGATTCCCACCGGTGCCTTTTGGAAAAATCAGGGAAAAATTCAGGAAAAAAGAAAAATCTGTGTTATTTGCTTGTTCTGTGCGTTCTTTCCATCGTCCTTTGTTTTCACCTTGTTGCGCTACGTCTCGACACGTCTTAGCCAGCAGCTGTGATTTGTACTTTGGGTTCGGATTGAACAATCGCTAATCTGCACTCGTTAATTGCTAATCCTTGCTGTCATATTGTGTGTCTACCCATAGCTCCACATATTCTTCAATCAGCACAAGTTCATCTTGCAACTGTGCCCACGCTCAACAACAGATTGGTTCGCCCTGTTTGGTTTCATCAAAATTGCCAAAAAATTTAGAAAAATAAAGAAAAAAAATTGTCAAAGTTTTTGCACGCTCTTCAGAGAACGTGCTTTATTTCTGTAGACCACATCCCACCTCAGTTATGGGTGCCAATTTTTATGGTTGCATCTTTTTTGGTCCTTGTTCAGAGAAAATAATAAAAAAAATAGTGAAAAAATAAAAAAGTTTGATTCCCACCAGTGCCTTTTGGAAAAATCAGGGAAAAATTCAGGAAAAAAGGAAAAATCCGTGTTATTTGCTTGTTCTGTGCGTTCTTTCCATCGTCCTTTGTTTTCACCTTGTTGCGCTACGTCTCGACACATCTTAGCCCGCAGCTATGATTTGTACTTTGGATCCGGATTGAACAATCGCTAATCTGCACTCGTTAATTGCTAATCCTTGTTGTCATATTGTGTGCCTACCCATAGCTCCACATATTCTTCTATCAGCACTGGTTCATCTTGCAACTATTACCCATGCTCAACAACGGATTGGTTCGCCCTGTTTGGTTTCATCAAAATTGCCAAAAAAATTCAGGAAAATAAAGAAAAAAACTGTCAAAGTTTTTACACGCTTTTCACAAAACGTGTTGTATTTCTGTAGACCATATCCCACCTCAGTTGTAGGTGCCAATTTTTGTGGTTGCATCTTTTTTTATCCTTGTTCAGAGAAAATAATGAAAAAAATAGTGAAAAAAATAAAAAAGTTTGATTCCCACCGGTACCTTTTGGAAAAATCATGGAAAATTTGAGGAAAAAGTAAAAATCCATGTTATTTGCTTGTTCTGTGTGTTCTTTCCATTGTCCTTTGTTTTCACCTTGTTGCGCTATGTCTCGACACGTCTTAGCCAACAGCTGTGATTTGTACTTTGGATCTGGATTGAACAGTCGCTAATCTGCGCTCGTTAATTGCTAATCCTTGCTGTCATATTGTGTGCCTTCCTATAGCTCCACATATTCTTCTATCAGCACAGGTTCATCTTGCAACTGTTATCCACGCTCAACAACAGATTGGTTCGCCCTGTTTGGTTTCATCAAAATTGCCAAAAAAATTCAGGAAAATAAAGAAAAAAAATTGTCAAAGTTTTTGCACGCTTTTCAGAGAACGTGTTGTAATTCTGTAGACCACATCCCACCTCAGTTGTAGGTGCCAATTTTTGTGGTTACATCTTTTTTTATCCTTGTTCAGAGAAAATAATAAAAAAATAGTGAAAAAATAAAAAAGTTTGATTCCCACCAGTGCCTCTTGGAAAAATTAGGGAAAAATTTAGGAAAAAAGGAAACATCCGTGTTATTTGCTTGTTCTGTGCGTTCTTTCCATCGTCCTTCGTTTTCACCTTGTTGCGCTACGTCTCGACACGACTTAGCCAGCAATTGTGATTTGTACTTTGGATCCGGATTGAACAGTCGCTAATCTACGCTCGTTAATTGCTAATCATTGCTATCATATTGTGTGCCTTCCTATAGCTCCACATATTCTTCTATCAGCACAGGTTCATCTTGCAACTGTTACCCACGCTCAACAACAGATTGGTTCGCCATGTTTAGTTTCATCAAAATTGCCAAAAAAATTTAGGAAAATAAAGAAAAAAAATTGTCAAAGTTTTTGCACGCTTTTCAGAGAACGTGCTATAATTTTGTGGACCACATCCCACCTTAGTTGTAGGTGCCAATTTTTGTGGTTGCATCTTTTTTTATCCTTGTTCAGAGAAAATAATAAAAAATAGTGAAAAACTAAAAAAGTTTGATTCCCACGAGTGCCTTTTGGAAAAATCAGGGAAAATTTCAGGAAAAAAGGACAAATCCGTGTTATTTGCTTGTTCTGTGCGTTCTTTCCATCGTCCTTTGTTTTCACCTTGTTGCGCTACGTCTCGGCACGTCTTAGCCAGCAGCTGTGATTTGTACTTTGGATCCGGATTAAACAGTCGCTAATCTGTGCTCGTTAATTGCTAATCCTTGCTGTCATATTGTGTGCCTACCCATAGCTCCACATATTCTTCTATCAGCACAGGTTCATCTTGCAACTGTTACCCACGCTCAACAACAGATTGCTGCGCCCTGTTTGGTTTCATCAAAATTGCCAAAAAAATTCAGGAAAATAAAGAAAAAATTTGTCAAAGTTTTTGCACGCTTTTCAGAGAATGTGTTGTATTTCTGTAGACCACATCCCACCTTAGTTGTAGGTGCCAATTTTTGTGGTTGCATCTTTTTTTATCCTGGTTCAGAGAAAATTATAAAAAAAATAGTGAAAAAATAAAAAAGTTTGATTCCCACCGGTGCCTTTTGGATAAATCAGGGAAAAATTCAGGAAAAAAGGAAAAATCCGTGTTATTTGCTTGTTCTGTGCGTTCTTTCCATCGTCCTTTGTTTTCACCTTGTTACGCTACGTCTCGACACATCTTAGCCCGCAGCTATGATTTGTACTTTGGATCCGGATTGAACAATCGATTATCTGCACTCGTCAATTGCTTATCCTTGTTGTCATATTGTGTGCCTACCCATAGCTCCACATATTCTTCTATCAGCACTGGTTCATTTTGCAACTGTTACCCACGCTCAACAACAGATTGGTTCACCTATTTGGTTTCATCAAAATTGCCAAAAAAATTCAGGAAAATAAAGAAAAAAACTGTCAAAGTTTTTACACGCTTTTCAAAAAACATGTTGTATTTCTGTAGACCACATCCCACCTCAGTTGTAGGTGCCAATTTTTGTGGTTGCATCTTTTTTGATCCTTGTTCAGAGAAAATAATGAAAAAAATACTGAAAAAATAAAAAAGTTTGATTCCCACCGGTGCCTTTTGGAAAAATCATGGAAAAATTGAGGAAAAAGTAAAAATCCGTGTTATTTGCTTGTTCTGTGCGTTCTTTGCATTGTCCTTTGTTTTCAACTTGTTGCGCTATGTCTCGACACGTCTTAGCCAGCAACTGTGATTTGTACTTTGGATCTGGATTGAACAATCACTAATCTGCGCTCGTTAATTGCTAATCCTTGCTGTCATATTGTGTGCCTTCCTATAGCTCCACATATTCTTCTATCAGCACAGGTTCATCTTGCAACTGTTATCCACGCTCAACAACAGATCTGTTCGCCCTGTTTGGTTTCATCAAAATTGCCAAAAAAAATTCAGGAAAATAAAGAAAAAAAATGTCAAAGTTTTTGCACGATTTTCAGAGAATGTGCTGTAATTCTGTAGAACACATCCCACCTCAGTTGTAGGTGCCAATTTTTGTGGTTACATCTTTTTTTATCCTTGTTCAGAGAAAATAATAAAAAAATAGTGAAAAAATAAAAAAGTTTGATTCCCACCAGTGCCTTTTGGAAAAATTCAGGAAAAAAGGAAAAATCCGTGTTATTTGCTTGTTCTGTGCGTTCTTTCCATCGTCCTTCGTTTTCACCTTGTTGCGCTACGTCTCGACACGTCTTAGCCAGCAGCTGTGATTTGTACTTTGGATCCGGATTGAACAGTCGCTAATCTACGCTCGTTAATTGCTAATCATTGCTATCATATTGTGTGCCTTCCTATAGCTCCACATATTCTTCTATCAGCACAGGTTCATCTTGCAACTGTTACCCACGCTCAACAACAGATTGGTTCGCCATGTTTAGTTTCATCAAAATTGCCAAAAAAAATTTAGGAAAATAAAGAAAAAAAATTGTCAAAGTTTTTGCACGCTTTTCAGAGAACGTGCTATAATTTTGTTGACCACATCCCACCTTAGTTGTAGGTGCCAATTTTTGTGGTTGCATCTTTTTTTATCCTTGTTCAGAGAAAATAATAAAAAATAGTGAAAAACTAAAAAAGTTTGATTCCCACGAGTGCCTTTTGGAAAAATCAGGGAAAATTTCAGGAAAAAAGGACAAATCCGTGTTATTTGCTTGTTCTGTGCGTTCTTTCCATCGTCCTTTGTTTTCACCTTGTTGCGCTACGTCTCGGCACGTCTTAGCCAGCAGCTGTGATTTGTACTTTGGATCCGGATTAAACAGACGCTAATCTGTGCTCGTTAATTGCTAATCCTTGGAGTCATATTGTGTGCCTTCCCATACCTCCACATATTCTTCTATCAGCACAGATTCATCTTGCAACTATTACCCACGCTCAACAACAGATTGGTTCGCCCTGTTTGGTTTCATCAAAATTGCCAAAAAAATTCAGGAAAATAAAGAAAAAAAATTGTCAAAGTTTTTGCATGCTTTCCAGAGAACGTGCTGTATTTCTGTAGACCACATGCCACCTCAGTTGTAGGTGCCAATTTTTGTGGTTGCATCTTTTTTGATCCTTGTTCAGAGAAAATAATAAAAAAATAGTGAAAAAATAAAAAAGTTTGATTCCCACCGGTGCCTTTTGGATAAATCAGGGAAAAATTCGGGAAAAAGGAAAAATCCGTGTTATTTGCTTGTTCTGTGCGTTCTTTCCATCGTCCTTTGTTTTCACCTTGTTACGCTACGTCTCGACACATCTTAGCCCGCAGCTATGATTTGTACTTTGGATCCGGATTGAACAATCGATAATCTGCACTCGTCAATTGCTTATCCTTGTTGTCATATTGTGTGCCTACCCATAGCTCCACATATTCTTCTATCAGCACTGGTTCATTTTGCAACTGTTACCCACGCTCAACAACAGATTGGTTCACCTATTTGGTTTCATCAAAATTGCCAAAAAAATTCAGGAAAATAAAGAAAAAAACTGTCAAAGTTTTTACACGCTTTTCAAAAAACGTGTTGTATTTCAATAGACCACATCCCACCTCAGTTGTAGGTGCCAATTTTTGTGGTTGCATCTTTTTTGATCCTTGTTCAGAGAAAATAATGAAAAAATACTGAAAAAATAAAAAAGTTTGATTCCCACCGGTGCCTTTTGGAAAAATCAGGGAAAAATTCAGGAAAAAGTAAAAATCCGTGTTATTTGCTTGTTCTGTGCGTTCTTTCCATCGTCCTTTGTTTTCAGCTTGTTGCGCTACGTCTCGACACGTCTTAGCCAGCAGCTGTGATTTGTACATTGGATCCGGATTGAACAGTCGCTAATCTGCACTCGTTAATTGCTAATCCTTGCTGTCATATTGTGTGCGTACCCATAGCTCCACATATTCTTCTATCAGCACAGGTTCATCTTGTAACTGTTACCCACGCTCAACAACAGATTGCTTCGCCCTATTTGGTTTCATCAAAATTGCCAAAAAAAATCAGGAAAATAAAGAAAAAAATTGTCATAGTTTTTGCACGCTTTTCAGAGAACGTGCTTTATTTCTGTAGACCACATCCCACCTAAGTTGTAGGTGCCAACTTTTGTGGTTGCATCTTTTTTGATCCTTGTTCAGAGAAAATAATAAAAAAATAGTGAAAAAATAAAAAAAGTTTGATTCCCACCAGTGCCTTTTGGAAAAATCAGGGAAAAATTCAGGAAAAACGGAAAAATCCGTGTTATTTGCTTGTTCTGTGTGTTCTTTCCATCGTCCTTTGTTTTCACCTTGTTGCGCTACGTCTCGACACGTCTTAGCCAGAAGCTGTGATTTGTACTTTGGATCCGGATTGAACAATCGCTAATCTGCGCTCGTTAATTGCTAATCCTTGGAGTCATATTGTGTGCCTTCCCATAGCTCCACATATTCTTCTATCAGCACAGGTTCATCTTGCAACTGTTACCCACGCTCAACAACAGATCTGTTCGCCCTGTTTGGTTTCATCAAAATTGCCAAAAAAATTCAGGAAAATAAAGAAAAAAAATTGTCAAAGTTTTTGCACGCTTTTCAGAGAATGTGCTGTAATTCTGTAGAACACATCCCACCTCAGTTGTAGGTGCCAATTTTTGTGGTTACATCTTTTTTTTATACTTGTTCAGAGAAGATAATAAAAAAATAGTGAAAAAATAAAAAAGTTTTATTCCCACCAGTGCCTTTTGGAAAAATTAGGGAAAAATTCAGGAAAAAAAGAAAAATCCGTGTTATTTGCTTGTTCTGTGCGTTCTTTCCATCGCCCTTTGTTTTCACCTTGTTGCGCTACGTCTCGACACGTCTTAGCCAGCAGCTGTGATTTGTACTTTGGATCCAGATTGAACAGTCGCTAATCTGCGCTCGTTAATTGCTAATCCTTGGAGTCATATTGTGTGCCTTCCTATAGCTCCACATATTCTTCTATCAGCACAGGTTCATCTTGCAACTGTTACCCACGCTCAACAATAGATTGGTTCGACCTGTTTGGTTTCATTAAAATTGCCAAAAAAATTTAGAAAAATAAAGAAAAAAATTGTCAAAGTTTTTGCACGTTTTTCAGAGAACGTGCTGTAATTCTGTAGACCACATCTCACCTCAGTTGTAGGTGCCAATTTTTGTGGTTGCATCTTTTTTGATCCTTGTTCATAGAAAATAAAAAAAATAGTGAAAAAATAAAAAAGTTTGATTCCCACCAGTGCCTTTTGGAAAAATCAGGGAAAAATTCAGGAAAAAGGAAAAATCTGTGTTATTTGCTTGTTCTGTGCGTTCTTTCCATCGTCGTTTGTTTTCACCTTGTTGCGCTACGTCTCGACACGTCTTAGCTAGCAGCTGTGATTTGTACTTTGGATCCGGATTGAACAATCGCTAATCTGAACTCGTTAATTGCTAATCCTTACCGTCATATTGTGTGCCTACCCGTAGCTCCACATATTCTTCTATCAGCACAGGTTCATCTTGCAACTGTTACCCACGCTCAACAACAGATTGGTTCGCCCTATTTGGTTTCATTAAAATTATCAAAAAAATTCAGGAAAATAAAGAAAAAAATTGTCAAAGTTTTTGCACGTTCTCAGAGAACGTGCTTTATTTCTGTAGACCACATCCCACCTCAGTTGTAGGTGCTAATTTTTGTGGTTGCATCTTTTTTGATCCTTGTTCAGAGAAAATAATGAAAAAAATAGTGAAAAAATAAAAAAGCTTGATTCCCACCGGTGCCTTTTGGAAAAATCAGGGAAAAATTCAGGAAAAAAGAAAAATCCATGTTATTAGCATGTTCTGTGCGTTCTTTCCATCGTCCTTTGTTTTCACCTTGTTGTGCTACGTCTCGACACGTCTTAGCTAGTAGCTGTGATTTGTACTATGGATCCGGATTGAACAGTCGCTAATCTACACTCGGTAATTGCTAATCCTTGCTGTCATATTGTGTGCCCACCCATAGCTCCACATATTCTTCTATCAGCACAGGTTCATCTTGTAACTGTTACCCATGCTCAACAACAGATTGCTTCGCACTGTTTGGTTTCATCAAAATTGCCAAAAAAATTCAGGAAAATAAAGAAAAAAATTGTCATAGTTTTTGCACGTTTTTCAGAGAACGTGCTTTATTTCTGTAGACCACATCCCACCTCAGTTGTAGGTGCCAATTTTCGTGGTTGCATCTTTTTTGATCCATGTTCAGAGAAAATAATAAAAAAAATAGTGAAAAAATAAAAAAGTTTGATTCCCACCAGTGCCTTTTGGAAAAATCAGGGAAAAATTCAGGAAAAACGGAAAAATCCGTGTTATTTGCTTGTTCTGTGCGTTCTTTCCATCGTCCTTTGTTTTCACCTTGTTGCGCTACGTCTCGACACGTCTTAGCCAGTAGCTGTGATTTGTACTTTGGATCCGGATTGAACAATCGCTAATCTGCGCTCGTTAATTGCTAATCCTTGGAGTCATATTGTGTGCCTTCCCATAGCTCCACATATTCTTCTATCAGCACAGGTTCATCTTGCAACTGTTACCCACGCTCAACAACAGATCTGTTCGCCCTGTTTGGTTTCATCAAAATTGCCAAAAAAATTCAGGAAAATAAAGAAAAAAAATTATCAAAGTTTTTGCACGCTTTTCAGAGAATGTGCTGTAATTCTGTAGAACACATCCCACCTCAGTTGTAGGTGCCAATTTTTGTGGTTACATCTTTTTTTTATCCTTGTTCAGAGAAAATAATAAAAAAATAGTGAAAAAATAAAAAAGTTTGATTCCCACCAGTGCCTTTTGGAAAAATTAGGGAAAAATTCAGGAAAAAAAGAAAAATCCGTGTTATTTGCTTGTTCTGTGCGTTCTTTCCATCGTCCTTTGTTTTCACCTTGTTGCGCTACGTCTCGACACGTCTTAGCCAGCAGCTGTGATTTGTACTTTGGATCCAGATTGAACAGTCGCTAATCTGCGCTCGTTAATTGCTAATCCTTGGAGTCATATTGTGTGCCTTCCTATAGCTCCACATATTCTTCTATCAGCACAGGTTCATCTTGCAACTGTTACCCACGCTCAACAATAGATTGGTTCGACCTGTTTGGTTTCATTAAAATTGCCAAAAAAATTTAGAAAAATAAAGAAAAAAATTGTCAAAGTTTTTGCACGTTTTTCAGAGAACGTGCTGTAATTCTGTAGACCACATCTCACCTCAGTTGTAGGTGCCAATTTTTGTGGTTGGATCTTTTTTGATCCTTGTTCAGAGAAAATAAAAAAAAATAGTGAAAAAATAAAAAAGTTTGATTCCCACCAGTGCCTTTTGGAAAAATCAGGGAAAAATTCAGGAAAAAAGGAAAAATCTGTGTTATTTGCTTGTTCTGTGCGTTCTTTCCATCGTCGTTTGTTTTCACCATGTTGCACTACGTCTCGACACGTCTTAGCCAGCAGCTGTGATTTGTACTTTGGATCCGGATTGAACAATCGCTAATCTGAACTCGTTAATTGCTAATCCTTACCGTCATATTGTGTGCCTACCCATAGCTCCACATATTCTTCTATCAGCACAGGTTCATCTTGCAACTGTTACCCACGCTCAACAACAGATTGGTTCGCCCTATTTGGTTTCATTAAAATTATCAAAAAAATTCAGGAAAATAAAGAAAAAAAATTGTCAAAGTTTTTGCACGTTCTCAGAGAACGTGCTTTATTTCTGTAGACCACATCCCACCTCAGTTGTAGGTGCTAATTTTTGTGGTTGCATCTTTTTTGATCCTTGTTCGGAGAAAATAATGAAAAAAATAGTGAAAAAATAAAAAAGCTTGATTCCCACCGGTGCCTTTTGGAAAAATCAGGGAAAAATTCAGGAAAAAAGAAAAATCCATGTTATTAGCATGTTCTATGCGTTCTTTCCATCGTCCTTTGTTTTCACCTTGTTGTGCTACGTCTCGACACGTCTTAGCTAGTAGCTGTGATTTGTACTATGGATCCGGATTGAACAGTCGCTAATCTACACTCGGTAATTGCTAATCCTTGCTGTCATATTGTGTGCCCACCCATAGCTCCACATATTCTTCTATCAGCACAGGTTCATCTTGTAACTGTTACCCATGCTCAACAACAGATTGCTTCGCACTGTTTGGTTTCATCAAAATTGCCAAAAAAATTCAGGAAAATAAAGAAAAAAATTGTCATAGTTTTTGCACGTTTTTCAGAGAACGTGCTTTATTTCTATAGACCACATCCCACCTCAGTTGTAGGTGCCAATTTTCGTGGTTGCATCTTTTTTGATCCATGTTCAGAGAAAATAATAAAAAAATAGTGAAAAAATAAAAAAGTTTGATTCCCACCAGTGCCTTTTGGAAAAATCAGGGAAAAATTCAGGAAAAAAGGAAAAATCCGTGTTATTTGCTTGTTCTGTGCGTTCTTTTCATCGTCCTTTGTTTTCACCTTGTTGCGCTACGTCTCGACACGTCTTAGCCAGCAGCTGTGATTTGTACTTTGGATCCGGATTGAACAATCGCTAATCTGCGCTCGTTAATTGCTAATCCTTGGAGTCATATTGTGTGCCTTCCCATAGCTCCACATATTCTTCTATTAGCACGGGTTCATCTTGCAACTGTTACCCACGCTCAACAACAGATTGGTTCGCCCTATTTGGTTTCATCAAAATTGCCAAAAAAATTTAGGAAAATAAAGAAAAAAATTGTCAAAGTTTTTGCACGTTTTTCAGAGAACGTGTTGTAATTCTGTAGACCACATCTCACCTCAGTTGTAGGTGCCAATTTTTGTGGTTGCATCTTTTTTGATCCTTGTTCAGAGAAAATAATAAAAAAAATAGTGAAAAAATAAAAAAGTTTGATTCCCACCAGTGCCTTTTGGAAAAATCAGGGAAAAATTCAGGAAAAAAGGAAAAATCTGTGTTATTTGCTTGTTCTGTGCGTTCTTTCCATCGTCCTTTGTTTTCACCTTGTTGCGCTACGTCTCGACACGTCTTAGCCAGCAGCTGTGATTTGTACTTTGGATCCGGATTGAACAATCGCTAATCTGCACTCGTTAATTGCTAATCCTTACCGTCATATTGTGTGCCTACCCATAGCTCCACATATTCTTCTATCAGCACAGGTTCATCTTGCAACTGTTACCCACGCTCAACAACAGATTGGTTCGCCCTATTTGGTTTCATTAAAATTATCAAAAAAATTCAGGAAAATAAAGAAAAAAAATTGTCAAAGTTTTTGCACGTTCTCAGAGAACGTGCTTTATTTCTGTAGACCACATCCCACCTCAGTTGTAGGTGCTAATTTTTGTGGTTGCATCTTTTTTGATCCTTGTTCAGAGAAAATAATGAAAAAATAGTGAAAAAATAAAAAAGTTTGATTCCCACCGGTGCCTTTTGGAAAAATGAGGGTAAAATTCAGGAAAAAAGGAAAAATCCGTGTTATTTGCTTGTTCTGTGCGTTCTTTCCATCGTCCTTTGTTTTCACCTTGTTGCGCTACGTCTCGACACGTCTTAGCCAGCAGCTGTGATTTGTACTTTGGATCCGGATTGAACAGTCGCTAATCTGCACTCGTTAATTGCTAATCCTTGCTGTCATATTGTGTGTCTACCCATAGCTCCACATATTCTTCTATCAGCACAGGTTTATCTTGCAACTGTTACCCACGCTCAACAACAGATTGGTTCGCCCTATTTGGTTTCATCAAAATTGCCAAAAAAATTCAGGAAAATAAAGAAAAAAAAATTTAAAAGTTTTTGCACGCTTTTTAGAGAACGTGTTGTATTTCTGTAGACCACATCCCACCTCAGTTGTAGGTGCCAATTTATGTGGTTGCATCTTTTTTGATCCTTGTTCAGAGAAAATAATAAAAAAATAGTGAAAAAATAAAAAAGTTTGATTCCCACCAGTGCCTTTTGGAAAAATCAATGAAAAATTCAGGAAAAAAAGGAAAAATCTGTGTTATTTGCTTGTTCTGTGCATTCTTTCCATCGTCCTTTGTTTTCATCTTGTTGCGCTACGTCTCGACACGTCTTAGCCAGCAGCTATGATTTGTACTTTGGATCCGGATTGAACAATCGCTAATCTGCGCTCGTTAATTGCTAATCCTTGGAGTCATATTGTGTGCCTTCCCATAGCTCCACATATTCTTCTATCAGCACAGGTTCATCTTGCAACTGTTACCCACGCTCAACAACAGATTGGTTCGCCTTATTTGGTTTCATCAAAATTGCCAAAAAAATTCAAGAAAATAAAGAAAATTTTTTTTTAAAGTTTTTGCACGCTTTTCAGAGAACGTGCTGTATTTCTGTAGACCACATCCCACCTCAGTTGTAGGTGCCAATTTTTATGGTTACATCTTTTTTTATCCTTGTTCAGAGAAAATAATAAAAAAATAGTGAAAAAATAAAAAAGTTTGATTCCCACCAGTGCCTTTTGGAAAAATCAATGAAAAATTCAGGAAAAAAAGAAAAATCTGTGTTATTTGCTTGTTCTGTGCATTCTTTCCATCGTCCTTTGTTTTCATCTTGTTGCGCTACATCTCGACACTTCTTAGCCAGCAGCTGTGATTTGTACTTTGGATCTGGATTGAACAATCGCTAATCTACACTCGTTAATTGCTAATCCTTGCTGTCATATTGTGTGCCTACCCATAGCTCCACATATTCTTCTATCAGCACAGGTTCATCTTGCAACTGTTACCCACGCTCAACAACAGATTGGTTCTCCCTATTTGGTTTCATCAAAATTGCCAAAAAAATTCACTAAAATAAAGAAAAAAATTGTCAAAGTTTTTACACGCTTTTCAAAGAACGTGCTATATTTCTGCAGACCACATCCCACCTCAGTTATAGGTGCCAATTTTTATGGTTGCATCTTTTTTGGTCCTTGTTCAGAGAAAATTATAAGAAAAAAATAGTGAAAAAATAAAAAGTTTGATTCCCACGGGTGCCTTTTGGAAAAAATCAGGAAAAAATTCATGAAAAAGGAAAAATCCGTGTTATTTGCATGTTCTGTGCGTTCTTTCCATCGTCGTTTGTTTTCACCTTATTGCGCTACGTCTCGACCCATCTTAGCCAGTAGCTGTGATTTGTACTTTGGATCCAGATTGAACAGTCACTAATCTGCGCTCGTTAATTGCTAATCCTTGCTGTCATATTGTGTGTCTACCCATAGCTCCACATATTCTTCAATTAGCACAAGTTCATCTTGCAACTGTGCCCACGCTCAACAACAGATTGGTTCGCCCTGTTTGGTTTCATCAAAATTGCCAAAAAATTTAGAAAAATAAAGAAAAAAAATTGTCAAAGTTTTTGCACGCTCTTCAGAGAACGTGGCTTTATTTCTGTAGACCACATCCCACCTCAGTTATGGGTGCCAATTTTTATGGTTGCATCTTTTTTGGTCCTTGTTCAGAGAAAATAATAAAAAAATAGTGAAAAAATAAAAAAGTTTGATTCCCACCGGTGCCTTTTGGAAAAATCAGGGTAAAATTCAGGAAAAAAGGAAAAATTCGTGATATTTGCTTGTTCTGTGCGTTCTTTCCATCGTCCTTTGTTTTCACCTTGTTGCGCTACGTCTCGACACATCTTAGCCCGCAGCTATGATTTGTACTTTGGATCCGGATTGAACAATCGCTAATCTACACTCGTTAATTGCTAATCCTTGTTGTCATATTGTGTGCCTACCCATAGCTCCACATATTCTTCTATCAGCACTGGTTCATCTTGCAACTATTATCCATGCTCAACAACGGATTGGTTCGCCCTGTTTGGTTTCATCAAAATTGCCAAAAAAATTCAGGAAAATAAAGAAAAAAACTGTCAAAGTTTTTACACGCTTTTCCCAAAACGTGTTGTATTTCTGTAGACCATATCCCACCTCAGTTGTAGGTGCCAATTTTTGTGGTTGCATCTTTTTTTATCCTTGTTCAGAGAAAATAATGAAAAAAATAGTGAAAAAAATAAAAAAGTTTGATTCCCACCGGTACCTTTTGGAAAAATCATGGAAAATTTGAGGAAAAAGTAAAAATCCATGTTATTTGCTTGTTCTGTGTGTTCTTTCCATTATCCTTTGTTTTCACCTTGTTGCGCTATGTCTCGACACGTCTTAGCCAGCAGCTGTGATTTGTACTTTGGATCTGCATTGAACAGTCGCTAATCTGCGCTCGTTAATTGCTAATCCTTGCTGTCATATTGTGTGCCTTCTTATAGCTCCACATATTCTTCTATCAGCACAGGTTCATCTTGCAACTGTTATCCACGCTCAACAACAGATTGGTTCGCCCTGTTTGGTTTCATCAAAATTGCCAAAAAAATTCAGGAAAATAAAGAAAAAAAATTGTCAAAGTTTTTGCACGCTTTTCAGAGAACGTGCTATAATTTTGTGGACCACATCCCACCTTAGTTGTAGGTGCCAATTTTTGTGGTTGCATTTTTTTTATCCTTGTTCAGAGAAAATAATAAAAAATAGTGAAAAACTAAAAAAGTTTGATTCCCACGAGTGCCTTTTGGAAAAATCAGGGAAAATTTCAGGAAAAAAGGACAAATCCGTGTTATTTGCTTGTTCTGTGCGTTCTTTCCATCGTCCTTTGTTTTCACCTTGTTGCGCTACGTCTCGACACGTCTTAGCCAGCAGCTGTGATTTGTACTTTGGATCCGGATTGAACAATGGCTAATCTGCACTCGTTAATTGTAATCCTTGCCGTCATATTGTGTGCCTACCCATAGCTCCACATATTCTTCTATCAGCACAGGTTCATCTTGCAACTGTTACCCACGCTCAACAACAGATTGGTTCGCCCTATTTGGTTTCATTAAAATTGTCAAAAAAATTTAGAAAAATAAAGAAAAAAAATTATCAAAGTTTTTACACGTTTTCAGAGAATGTGCTTTATTTCTGTAGACCACATCCCACCTCAGTTGTACGTGCCAATTTTTGCGGTTGCATCTTTTTTGATCCTTGTTCAGAGAAAATAATAAAAAATAGTCAAAAAATAAAAAAGTTTGATTCCCACCAGTGCCTTTGGAAAAATCAGGGAAAAATTCAGGAAAAAAGAAAAATCCGTGTTATTTGCTTGTTTTGTGTGTTCTTTCCGTCGTCCTTTGTTTTCACCTTGTTGCGCTACGTCTCGACACGTCTTAGCCAGCAGCTGTGATTTGTACTTTGGATCTGGATTGAACAATCGCTAATCTGCACTCGTTAATTGCTAATCCTTGCTGTCATATTGTGTGCCTACCCATAGCTCCACATATTCTTCTATCAGCACAGGTTCATCTTGCAACTGTTACCCACGCTCAACAACAGATTGGTTCGCCCTATTTGGTTTCATTAAAATTGTCAAAAAAATTTAGAAAAATAAAGAAAAAAAATTGTCAAAATTTTTGCACGTTTTCAGAGAACGTGCTTTATTTTTGTAGACCACATCCCACCTCAGTTGTAGGTGCCAATTTTTATGGTTGCATCTTTTTTGATCCTTTTTCAGAGAAAATAATGAAAAAATAGTGAAAAAATAAAAAATATTGATTCCCACCGGTGCCTTTTGGAAAAATCAGGGAAAAATTTAGAAAAAAAGAAAAATCTGTGTTATTTGCTTGTTCTGTGCGTTCTTTCCATCGTCCTTTGTTTTCACCTTGTTGCGCTACGTCTCGACACGTCTTAGCCAGCAGCTGTGATTTGTACTTTGGATCCGGATTGAACAATCGCTAATCTGCGCTCGTTAATTGCTAATCGTTGGACTCATATTGTGTGCCTTCCCATAGCTCCACGTATTCTTCTATCAGCACAGGTTCATCTTGCAACTGTTACCCACGCTCAACAACAGATTGGTTCGCCCTATTTGGTTTAATCAAAATTGCCAAAAAAATTCAGGAAAATAAAGAAAAAAAATTCAAAGTTTTTACACGGTTTTCAGAGAACGTGCTGTATTTCTGTAGACCACATCCCACCTCAGTTGTAGGTGCCAATTTTTGTGGTTGCATCTTTTTTATCCTTGTTCAGAGAAAATAATAAAAAAAATAGTGAAAAAATAAAAAGTTTGATTCCCACCGGTGCCTTTTCGAAAAATCAGGGAAAAATTCAGGAAAAAAGGAAAAATCCATGTCATTTGCTTGTTCTGTGCGTTCTTTCCATTGTCCTTTGTTTTCACCTTGTTGCGCTACGTCTCGACACGTCTTAGCCAGCAGCTGTGATTTATACTTTGGATCCGGATTGAACAATGGCTAATCTGCACTCGTTAATTGCTAATCCTTGCCGTCATATTGTGTGCCTACCCATAGCTCTACATATTTTTCTATCAGCACAGGTTCATCTTGCAACTGTTACCCACGCTCAACAACAGATTGGTTCGCCCTATTTGGTTTCATTAAAATTATTAAAAAAAATTTGGAAAATAAAGAAAAAAAATTGTCAAAGTTTTTGTACGTTTTCAGAGAACGTGCTTTATTTCTGTAGACCACATCCCACCTCAGTTGTAGGTGCCAATTTTTGTGGTTGCATCTTTTTTGATCCTTGTTCAGAGAAAATAATAAAAAAATAGTGAAAAAATAAAAAAGTTTGATTCCCACCAGTGCCTTTTGGAAAAATCAATGAAAAATTCAGGAAAAAAGGAAAAATCTGTGTTATTTGCTTGTTCTGTGCATTCTTTCCATCGTCCTTTGTTTTCATCTTATTGCGCTACGTCTCGACACGTCTTAGCCAGCAGCTATGATTTGTACTTTGGATCCGGATTGAACAATCGCTAATCTGCGCTCGTTAATTGCTAATCCTTGGAGTCATATTGTGTGCCTTCCCATAGCTCCACATATTCTTCTATCAGCACAGGTTCATCTTGCAACTGTTACCCACGCTCAACAACAGATTGGTTCGCCTTATTTGGTTTCATCAAAATTGCCAAAAAAATTCAAGAAAATAAAGAAAATTTTTTTTTAAAGTTTTTGCACGCTTTTCAGAGAACGTGCTGTATTTCTGTAGACCACATCCCACCTCAGTTGTCGGTGCCAATTTTTATGGTTACATCTTTTTTTATCCTTGTTCAGAGAAAATAATAAAAAAATAGTGAAAAAATAAAAAAGTTTGATTCCCACCAGTGCCTTTTGGAAAAATCAATGAAAAATTCAGGAAAAAAAGAAAAATCTGTGTTATTTGCTTGTTCTGTGCATTCTTTCCATCGTCCTTTGTTTTCATCTTGTTGCGCTACATCTCGACACTTCTTAGCCAGCAGCTGTGATTTGTACTTTGGATCTGGATTGAACAATCGCTAATCTACACTCGTTAATTGCTAATCCTTGCTGTCATATTGTGTGCCTACCCATAGCTCCACATATTCTTCTATCAGCACAGGTTCATCTTGCAACTGTTACCCACGCTCAACAACAGATTGGTTCTCCCTATTTGGTTTCATCAAAATTGCCAAAAAAATTCACTAAAATAAAGAAAAAAATTGTCAAAATTTTTACACGCTTTTCAAAGAACGTGCTATATTTCTGCAGACCACATCCCACCTCAGTTATAGGTGCCAATTTTTATGGTTGCATCTTTTTTGGTCCTTGTTCAGAGAAAATTATAAGAAAAAAATAGTGAAAAAATAAAAAAGTTTGATTCCCACGGGTGCCTTTTGGAAAAAATCAGGAAAAAATTCATGAAAAAGGAAAAATCCGTGTTATTTGCATGTTCTGTGCGTTCTTTCCATCGTCGTTTGTTTTCACCTTATTGCGCTACGTCTCGACCCATCTTAGCCAGTAGCTGTGATTTGTACTTTGGATCCAGATTGAACAGTCACTAATCTGCGCTCGTTAATTGCTAATCCTTGCTGTCATATTGTGTGTCTACCCATAGCTCCACATATTCTTCAATTAGCACAAGTTCATCTTGCAACTGTGCCCACGCTCAACAACAGATTGGTTCGCCCTGTTTGGTTTCATCAAAATTGCCAAAAAATTTAGAAAAATAAAGAAAAAAAATTGTCAAAGTTTTTGCACGCTCTTCAGAGAACGTGCTTTATTTCTGTAGACCACATCCCACCTCAGTTATGGGTGCCAATTTTTATGGTTGCATCTTTTTTGGTCCTTGTTCAGAGAAAATAATAAAAAAATAGTGAAAAAATAAAAAAGTTTGATTCCCACCGGTGCCTTTTGGAAAAATCAGGGTAAAATTCAGGAAAAAAGGAAAAATTCGTGATATTTGCTTGTTCTGTGCGTTCTTTCCATCGTCCTTTGTTTTCACCTTGTTGCGCTACGTCTCGACACATCTTAGCCCGCAGCTATGATTTGTACTTTGGATCCGGATTGAACAATCGCTAATCTACACTCGTTAATTGCTAATCCTTGTTGTCATATTGTGTGCCTACCCATAGCTCCACATATTCTTCTATCAGCACTGGTTCATCTTGCAACTATTATCCATGCTCAAAAACGGATTGGTTCGCCCTGTTTGGTTTCATCAAAATTGCCAAAAAAATTCAGGAAAATAAAGAAAAAAACTGTCAAAGTTTTTACACGCTTTTCCCAAAACGTGTTGTATTTCTGTAGACCATATCCCACCTCAGTTGTAGGTTCCAATTTTTGTGGTTGCATCTTTTTTTATCCTTGTTCAGAGAAAATAATGAAAAAAATAGTGAAAAAAATAAAAAAGTTTGATTCCCACCGGTACCTTTTGGAAAAATCATGGAAAATTTGAGGAAAAAGTAAAAATCCATGTTATTTGCTTGTTCTGTGTGTTCTTTCCATTGTCCTTTGTTTTCACCTTGTTGCGCTATGTCTCGACACGTCTTAGCCAGCAGCTGTGATTTGTACTTTGGATCTGGATTGAACAGTCGCTAATCTGCGCTCGTTAATTGCTAATCCTTGCTGTCATATTGTGTGCCTTCTTATAGCTCCACATATTCTTCTATCAGCACAGGTTCATCTTGCAACTGTTATCCACGCTCAACAACAGATTGGTTCGCCCTGTTTGGTTTCATCAAAATTGCCAAAAAAATTCAGGAAAATAAAGAAAAAAAATTGTCAAAGTTTTTGCACGCTTTTCAGAGAACGTGCTATAATTTTGTGGACCACATCCCACCTTAGTTGTAGGTGCCAATTTTTGTGGTTGCATTTTTTTTATCCTTGTTCAGAGAAAATAATAAAAAATAGTGAAAAACTAAAAAAGTTTGATTCCCACG
Organism: Saccharum spontaneum; assembly: GCA_022457205.1. Taxonomy (NCBI): domain Eukaryota; kingdom Viridiplantae; phylum Streptophyta; class Magnoliopsida; order Poales; family Poaceae; genus Saccharum; species Saccharum spontaneum. The sequence continues at coordinate 24,581,197 of CM039605.1, read as the reverse complement.
AGTGCCTTTTGGAAAAATCAGGGAAAATTTCAGGAAAAAAGGACAAATCCGTGTTATTTGCTTGTTCTGTTCGTTCTTTCCATCGTCCTTTGTTTTCACCTTGTTGCGCTACGTCTCGACACGTCTTAGCCAGCAGCTGTGATTTGTACTTTGGATCCGGATTGAACAATGGCTAATCTGCACTCGTTAATTGTAATCCTTGCCGTCATATTGTGTGCCTACCCATAGCTCCACATATTCTTCTATCAGCACAGGTTCATCTTGCAACTGTTACCCACGCTCAACAACAGATTGGTTCGCCCTATTTGGTTTCATTAAAATTGTCAAAAAAATTTAGAAAAATAAAGAAAAAAAATTATCAAAGTTTTTACACGTTTTCAGAGAATGTGCTTTATTTCTGTAGACCACATCCCACCTCAGTTGTACGTGCCAATTTTTGCGGTTGCATCTTTTTTGATCCTTGTTCAGAGAAAATAATAAAAAATAGTCAAAAAATAAAAAAGTTTGATTCCCACCAGTGCCTTTTGGAAAAATCAGGGAAAAATTCAGGAAAAAAGAAAAATCCGTGTTATTTGCTTGTTTTGTGTGTTCTTTCCGTCGTCCTTTGTTTTCACCTTGTTGCGCTACGTCTCGACACGTCTTAGCCAGCAGCTGTGATTTGTACTTTGGATCTGGATTGAACAATCGCTAATCTGCACTCGTTAATTGCTAATCCTTGCTGTCATATTGTGTGCCTACCCATAGCTCCACATATTCTTCTATCAGCACAGGTTCATCTTGCAACTGTTACCCACGCTCAACAACAGATTGGTTCGCCCTATTTGGTTTCATTAAAATTGTCAAAAAAATTTAGAAAAATAAAGAAAAAAAATTGTCAAAATTTTTGCACGTTTTCAGAGAACGTGCTTTATTTTTGTAGACCACATCCCACCTCAGTTGTAGGTGCCAATTTTTATGGTTGCATCTTTTTTGATCCTTTTTCAGAGAAAATAATGAAAAAATAGTGAAAAAATAAAAAATATTGATTCCCACCGGTGCCTTTTGGAAAAATCAGGGAAAAATTTAGAAAAAAAGAAAAATCTGTGTTATTTGCTTGTTCTGTGCGTTCTTTCCATCGTCCTTTGTTTTCACCTTGTTGCGCTACGTCTCGACACGTCTTAGCCAGCAGCTGTGATTTGTACTTTGGATCCGGATTGAACAATCGCTAATCTGCGCTCGTTAATTGCTAATCGTTGGACTCATATTGTGTGCCTTCCCATAGCTCCACGTATTCTTCTATCAGCACAGGTTCATCTTGCAACTGTTACCCACGCTCAACAACAGATTGGTTCGCCCTATTTGGTTTAATCAAAATTGCCAAAAAAATTCAGGAAAATAAAGAAAAAAAATTCAAAGTTTTTACACGGTTTTCAGAGAACGTGCTGTATTTCTGTAGACCACATCCCACCTCAGTTGTAGGTGCCAATTTTTGTGGTTGCATCTTTTTTATCCTTGTTCAGAGAAAATAATAAAAAAAATAGTGAAAAAATAAAAAGTTTGATTCCCACCGGTGCCTTTTCGAAAAATCAGGGAAAAATTCAGGAAAAAAGGAAAAATCCATGTCATTTGCTTGTTCTGTGCGTTCTTTCCATTGTCCTTTGTTTTCACCTTGTTGCGCTACGTCTCGACACGTCTTAGCCAGCAGCTGTGATTTATACTTTGGATCCGGATTGAACAATGGCTAATCTGCACTCGTTAATTGCTAATCCTTGCCGTCATATTGTGTGCCTACCCATAGCTCTACATATTTTTCTATCAGCACAGGTTCATCTTGCAACTGTTACCCACGCTCAACAACAGATTGGTTCGCCCTATTTGGTTTCATTAAAATTATTAAAAAAAATTTGGAAAATAAAGAAAAAAAATTGTCAAAGTTTTTGTACGTTTTCAGAGAACGTGCTTTATTTCTGTAGACCACATCCCACCTCAGTTGTAGGTGCCAATTTTTGTGGTTGCATCTTTTTTGATCCTTGTTCAGAGAAAATAATAAAAAAATAGTGAAAAAATAAAAAAGTTTGATTCCCACCAGTGCCTTTTGGAAAAATCAATGAAAAATTCAGGAAAAAAGGAAAAATCTGTGTTATTTGCTTGTTCTGTGCATTCTTTCCATCGTCCTTTGTTTTCATCTTGTTGCGCTACGTCTCGACACGTCTTAGCCAGCAGCTATGATTTGTACTTTGGATCCGGATTGAACAATCGCTAATCTGCGCTCGTTAATTGCTAATCCTTGCTGTCATATTGCGTGTCTACCCATACCTCCATATATTCTTCTATCAGCACAGGTTCATCTTGTAACTGTTACCCACGCTCAACAACAGATTGCTTCGCCCTGTTTGGTTTCATCAAAATTGCCAAAAAAATTTAGGAAAATAAAGAAAAAAATTATCATAGTTTTTGCACGCTTTTCAGACAACGTGCTTTATTTCTGTAGACCACATCCCACCTCAGTTGTAGGTGCCAATTTTTGTGGTTGCATCTTTTTTGATCCTTGTTCAGAGAAAATAATGAAAAAATAGTGAAAAAATAAAAAAGTTTGATTCCCACCAGTGCCTTTTGGAAAAATCAGGGTAAAATTCAGGAAAAAAGGAAAAATCCGTGTTATTTGCTTGTTCTGTGCGTTCTTTCCATCGTCCTTTGTTTTCACCTTGTTGCGCTACATCTCGACACGTCTTAGCCAGCAGCTGTGATTTGTACTTTGGATCCAGATTGAACAGTCGCTAATCTGCACTCGTTAATTGCTAATCCTTGCTGTCATATTGTGTGTCTACCCATACCTCCACATATTCTTCTATCAGCACAGGTTCATCTTGTAACTGTTACCCACGCTCAACAACAGATTGCTTCGCCCTATTTGGTTTCATCAAAATTGCCAAAAAAAATTTAGGAAAATAAAGAAAAAAATTGTCATAGTTTTTGCACGCTTTTCAGACAACGTGCTTTATTTCTGTAGACCACATCCCACCTCAGTTGTAGGTGCCAATTTTTGTGGTTGCATCTTTTTCGATCCTTGTTCAGAGAAAATAATGAAAAAATAGTGAAAAAATAAAAAAGTTTGATTCCCACCAGTGCCTTTGGAAAAATCAGGGTAAAATTCAGGAAAAAAGGAAAAATCCATGTCATTTGCTTGTTCTGTGCGTTCTTTCCATTGTCCTTTGTTTTCACCTTGTTGCGCTACGTCTCGACACGTCTTAGCCAGCAGCTGTGATTTGTACTTTGGATCCGGATTGAACAATGGCTAATCTGCACTCGTTAATGGCTAATCCTTGTCGTCATATTGTGTGCCTACCCATAGCTCCACATATTTTTCTATCAGCACAGGTTCATCTTGCAACTGTTACCCACGCTCAACAACAGATTGGTTCGCCCTATTTGGTTTCATTAAAATTATTAAAAAAAATTTGGAAAATAAAGAAAAAAAAATTGTCAAAGTTTTTGCACGTTTTCAGAGAACGTGCTTTATTTCTGTAGACCACATCCGACCTCAGTTGTAGGTGCCAATTTATGTGGTTGCATCTTTTTTGATCCTTGTTCAGAGAAAATAATGAAAAAATAGTGAAAAAATAAAAAAGCTTGATTCCCACCGGTGCCTTTTGGAAAAATCAGGGAAAAATTCAGGAAAAAAGAAAAATCTGTGTTATTTGCTTGTTCTGTGCGTTCTTTCCATCGTCCTTTGTTTTCACCTTGTTGCGCTACGTCTCGACACGTCTTAGCCAGCAGCTGTGATTTGTACTTTGGATCCAGATTGAACAGTCGCTAATCTGCACTCGTTAATTGCTAATCCTTGCTGTCATATTGCGTGTCTACCCATACCTCCATATATTCTTCTATCAGCACAGGTTCATCTTGTAACTGTTACCCACGCTCAACAACAGATTGCTTCGCCCTGTTTGGTTTCATCAAAATTGCCAAAAAAATTTAGGAAAATAAAGAAAAAAATTATCATAGTTTTTGCACGCTTTTCAGACAACGTGCTTTATTTCTGTAGACCACATCCCACCTCAGTTGTAGGTGCCAATTTTTGTGGTTGCATCTTTTTTGATCCTTGTTCAGAGAAAATAATGAAAAAATAGTGAAAAAATAAAAAAGTTTGATTCCCACCAGTGCCTTTTGGAAAAATCAGGGTAAAATTCAGGAAAAAAGGAAAAATCCGTGTTATTTGCTTGTTCTGTGCGTTCTTTCCATCGTCCTTTGTTTTCACCTTGTTGCGCTACATCTCGACACGTCTTAGCCAGCAGCTGTGATTTGTACTTTGGATCCAGATTGAACAGTCGCTAATCTGCACTCGTTAATTGCTAATCCTTGCTGTCATATTGTGTGTCTACCCATACCTCCACATATTCTTCTATCAGCACAGGTTCATCTTGTAACTGTTACCCACGCTCAACAACAGATTGCTTCGCCCTATTTGGTTTCATCAAAATTGCCAAAAAAAATTTAGGAAAATAAAGAAAAAAATTGTCATAGTTTTTGCACGCTTTTCAGACAACGTGCTTTATTTCTGTAGACCACATCCCACCTCAGTTGTAGGTGCCAATTTTTGTGGTTGCATCTTTTTCGATCCTTGTTCAGAGAAAATAATGAAAAAATAGTGAAAAAATAAAAAAGTTTGATTCCCACCAGTGCCTTTTGGAAAAATCAGGGTAAAATTCAGGAAAAAAGGAAAAATCCATGTCATTTGCTTGTTCTGTGCGTTCTTTCCATTGTCCTTTGTTTTCACCTTGTTGCGCTACGTCTCGACACGTCTTAGCCAGCAGCTGTGATTTGTACTTTGGATCCGGATTGAACAATGGCTAATCTGCACTCGTTAATGGCTAATCCTTGTCGTCATATTGTGTGCCTACCCATAGCTCCACATATTTTTCTATCAGCACAGGTTCATCTTGCAACTGTTACCCACGCTCAACAACAGATTGGTTCGCCCTATTTGGTTTCATTAAAATTATTAAAAAAAATTTGGAAAATAAAGAAAAAAAAATTGTCAAAGTTTTTGCACGTTTTCAGAGAACGTGCTTTATTTCTGTAGACCACATCCGACCTCAGTTGTAGGTGCCAATTTATGTGGTTGCATCTTTTTTGATCCTTGTTCAGAGAAAATAATGAAAAAATAGTGAAAAAATAAAAAAGCTTGATTCCCACCGGTGCCTTTTGGAAAAATCAGGGAAAAATTCAGGAAAAAAGAAAAATCTGTGTTATTTGCTTGTTCTGTGCGTTCTTTCCATCGTCCTTTGTTTTCACCTTGTTGCGCTACGTCTCGACACGTCTTAGCCAGCAGCTGTGATTTGTACTTTGGATCCAGATTGAACAGTCGCTAATCTGCACTCGTTAATTGCTAATCCTTGCTGTCATATTGCGTGTCTACCCATACCTCCATATATTCTTCTATCAGCACAGGTTCATCTTGTAACTGTTACCCACGCTCAACAACAGATTGCTTCGCCCTGTTTGGTTTCATCAAAATTGCCAAAAAAATTTAGGAAAATAAAGAAAAAAATTATCATAGTTTTTGCACGCTTTTCAGACAACGTGCTTTATTTCTGTAGACCACATCCCACCTCAGTTGTAGGTGCCAATTTTTGTGGTTGCATCTTTTTTGATCCTTGTTCAGAGAAAATAATGAAAAAATAGTGAAAAAATAAAAAAGTTTGATTCCCACCAGTGCCTTTTGGAAAAATCAGGGTAAAATTCAGGAAAAAAGGAAAAATCCGTGTTATTTGCTTGTTCTGTGCGTTCTTTCCATCGTCCTTTGTTTTCACCTTGTTGCGCTACATCTCGACACGTCTTAGCCAGCAGCTGTGATTTGTACTTTGGATCCAGATTGAACAGTCGCTAATCTGCACTCGTTAATTGCTAATCCTTGCTGTCATATTGTGTGTCTACCCATACCTCCACATATTCTTCTATCAGCACAGGTTCATCTTGTAACTGTTACCCACGCTCAACAACAGATTGCTTCGCCCTATTTGGTTTCATCAAAATTGCCAAAAAAAATTTAGGAAAATAAAGAAAAAAATTGTCATAGTTTTTGCACGCTTTTCAGACAACGTGCTTTATTTCTGTAGACCACATCCCACCTCAGTTGTAGGTGCCAATTTTTGTGGTTTCATCTTTTTCGATCCTTGTTCAGAGAAAATAATGAAAAAATAGTGAAAAAATAAAAAAGTTTGATTCCCACCAGTGCCTTTTGGAAAAATCAGGGTAAAATTCAGGAAAAAAGGAAAAATCCATGTCATTTGCTTGTTCTGTGCGTTCTTTCCATTGTCCTTTGTTTTCACCTTGTTGCGCTACGTCTCGACACGTCTTAGCCAGCAGCTGTGATTTGTACTTTGGATCCGGATTGAACAATGGCTAATCTGCACTCGTTAATGGCTAATCCTTGTCGTCATATTGTGTGCCTACCCATAGCTCCACATATTTTTCTATCAGCACAGGTTCATCTTGCAACTGTTACCCACGCTCAACAACAGATTGGTTCGCCCTATTTGGTTTCATTAAAATTATTAAAAAAAATTTGGAAAATAAAGAAAAAAAAATTGTCAAAGTTTTTGCACGTTTTCAGAGAACGTGCTTTATTTCTGTAGACCACATCCGACCTCAGTTGTAGGTGCCAATTTATGTGGTTGCATCTTTTTTGATCCTTGTTCAGAGAAAATAATGAAAAAATAGTGAAAAAATAAAAAAGCTTGATTCCCACCGGTGCCTTTTGGAAAAATCAGGGAAAAATTCAGGAAAAAAGAAAAATCTGTGTTATTTGCTTGTTCTGTGCGTTCTTTCCATCGTCCTTTGTTTTCACCTTGTTGCGCTACGTCTCGACACGTCTTAGCCAGCAGCTGTGATTTGTACTTTGGATCCAGATTGAACAGTCGCTAATCTGCACTCGTTAATTGCTAATCCTTGCTGTCATATTGCGTGTCTACCCATACCTCCATATATTCTTCTATCAGCACAGGTTCATCTTGTAACTGTTACCCACGCTCAACAACAGATTGCTTCGCCCTGTTTGGTTTCATCAAAATTGCCAAAAAAATTTAGGAAAATAAAGAAAAAAATTATCATAGTTTTTGCACGCTTTTCAGACAACGTGCTTTATTTCTGTAGACCACATCCCACCTCAGTTGTAGGTGCCAATTTTTGTGGTTGCATCTTTTTTGATCCTTGTTCAGAGAAAATAATGAAAAAATAGTGAAAAAATAAAAAAGTTTGATTCCCACCAGTGCCTTTTGGAAAAATCAGGGTAAAATTCAGGAAAAAAGGAAAAATCCGTGTTATTTGCTTGTTCTGTGCGTTCTTTCCATCGTCCTTTGTTTTCACCTTGTTGCGCTACATCTCGACACGTCTTAGCCAGCAGCTGTGATTTGTACTTTGGATCCAGATTGAACAGTCGCTAATCTGCACTCGTTAATTGCTAATCCTTGCTGTCATATTGTGTGTCTACCCATACCTCCACATATTCTTCTATCAGCACAGGTTCATCTTGTAACTGTTACCCACGCTCAACAACAGATTGCTTCGCCCTATTTGGTTTCATCAAAATTGCCAAAAAAAATTTAGGAAAATAAAGAAAAAAATTGTCATAGTTTTTGCACGCTTTTCAGACAACGTGCTTTATTTCTGTAGACCACATCCCACCTCAGTTGTAGGTGCCAATTTTTGTGGTTTCATCTTTTTCGATCCTTGTTCAGAGAAAATAATGAAAAAATAGTGAAAAAATAAAAAAGTTTGATTCCCACCAGTGCCTTTTGGAAAAATCAGGGTAAAATTCAGGAAAAAAGGAAAAATCCATGTCATTTGCTTGTTCTGTGCGTTCTTTCCATTGTCCTTTGTTTTCACCTTGTTGCGCTACGTCTCGACACGTCTTAGCCAGCAGCTGTGATTTGTACTTTGGATCCGGATTGAACAATGGCTAATCTGCACTCGTTAATGGCTAATCCTTGTCGTCATATTGTGTGCCTACCCATAGCTCCACATATTTTTCTATCAGCACAGGTTCATCTTGCAACTGTTACCCACGCTCAACAACAGATTGGTTCGCCCTATTTGGTTTCATTAAAATTATTAAAAAAAATTTGGAAAATAAAGAAAAAAAAATTGTCAAAGTTTTTGCACGTTTTCAGAGAACGTGCTTTATTTCTGTAGACCACATCCGACCTCAGTTGTAGGTGCCAATTTTTGTGGTTGCATCTTTTTTGATCCTTGTTCAGAGAAAATAATGAAAAAATAGTGAAAAAATAAAAAAGCTTGATTCCCACCGGTGCCTTTTGGAAAAATCAGGGAAAAATTCAGGAAAAAAGAAAAATCTGTGTTATTTGCTTGTTCTGTGCGTTCTTTCCATCGTCCTTTGTTTTCACCTTGTTGCGCTACGTCTCGACACGTCTTAGCCAGCAGCTGTGATTTGTACTTTGGATCCAGATTGAACAGTCGCTAATCTGCACTCGTTAATTGCTAATCCTTGCTGTCATATTGCGTGTCTACCCATACCTCCATATATTCTTCTATCAGCACAGGTTCATCTTGTAACTGTTACCCACGCTCAACAACAGATTGCTTCGCCCTGTTTGGTTTCATCAAAATTGCCAAAAAAATTTAGGAAAATAAAGAAAAAAATTATCATAGTTTTTGCACGCTTTTCAGACAACGTGCTTTATTTCTGTAGACCACATCCCACCTCAGTTGTAGGTGCCAATTTTTGTGGTTGCATCTTTTTTGATCCTTGTTCAGAGAAAATAATGAAAAAATAGTGAAAAAATAAAAAAGTTTGATTCCCACCAGTGCCTTTTGGAAAAATCAGGGTAAAATTCAGGAAAAAAGGAAAAATCCGTGTTATTTGCTTGTTCTGTGCGTTCTTTCCATCGTCCTTTGTTTTCACCTTGTTGCGCTACATCTCGACACGTCTTAGCCAGCAGCTGTGATTTGTACTTTGGATCCAGATTGAACAGTCGCTAATCTGCACTCGTTAATTGCTAATCCTTGCTGTCATATTGTGTGTCTACCCATACCTCCACATATTCTTCTATCAGCACAGGTTCATCTTGTAACTGTTACCCACGCTCAACAACAGATTGCTTCGCCCTATTTGGTTTCATCAAAATTGCCAAAAAAAATTTAGGAAAATAAAGAAAAAAATTGTCATAGTTTTTGCACGCTTTTCAGACAACGTGCTTTATTTCTGTAGACCACATCCCACCTCAGTTGTAGGTGCCAATTTTTGTGGTTTCATCTTTTTCGATCCTTGTTCAGAGAAAATAATGAAAAAATAGTGAAAAAATAAAAAAGTTTGATTCCCACCAGTGCCTTTTGGAAAAATCAGGGTAAAATTCAGGAAAAAAGGAAAAATCCATCTCATTTGCTTGTTCTGTGCGTTCTTTCCATTGTCCTTTGTTTTCACCTTGTTGCGCTACGTCTCGACACGTCTTAGCCAGCAGCTGTGATTTGTACTTTGGATCCGGATTGAACAATGGCTAATCTGCACTCGTTAATGGCTAATCCTTGTCGTCATATTGTGTGCCTACCCATAGCTCCACATATTTTTCTATCAGCACAGGTTCATCTTGCAACTGTTACCCACGCTCAACAACAGATTGGTTCGCCCTATTTGGTTTCATTAAAATTATTAAAAAAAATTTGGAAAATAAAGAAAAAAAAATTGTCAAAGTTTTTGCACGTTTTCAGAGAACGTGCTTTATTTCTGTAGACCACATCCGACCTCAGTTGTAGGTGCCAATTTTTGTGGTTGCATCTTTTTTGATCCTTGTTCAGAGAAAATAATGAAAAAATAGTGAAAAAATAAAAAAGCTTGATTCCCACCGGTGCCTTTTGGAAAAATCAGGGAAAAATTCAGGAAAAAAGAAAAATCTGTGTTATTTGCTTGTTCTGTGCGTTCTTTCCATCGTCCTTTGTTTTCACCTTGTTGCGCTACGTCTCGACACGTCTTAGCCAGCAGCTGTGATTTGTACTTTGGATCCAGATTGAACAGTCGCTAATCTGCACTCGTTAATTGCTAATCCTTGCTGTCATATTGCGTGTCTACCCATACCTCCATATATTCTTCTATCAGCACAGGTTCATCTTGTAACTGTTACCCACGCTCAACAACAGATTGCTTCGCCCTGTTTGGTTTCATCAAAATTGCCAAAAAAATTTAGGAAAATAAAGAAAAAAATTATCATAGTTTTTGCACGCTTTTCAGACAACGTGCTTTATTTCTGTAGACCACATCCCACCTCAGTTGTAGGTGCCAATTTTTGTGGTTGCATCTTTTTTGATCCTTGTTCAGAGAAAATAATGAAAAAATAGTGAAAAAATAAAAAAGTTTGATTCCCACCAGTGCCTTCTGGAAAAATCAGGGTAAAATTCAGGAAAAAAGGAAAAATCCGTGTTATTTGCTTGTCATGTGCGTTCTTTCCATCGTCCTTTGTTTTCACCTTGTTGCGCTACGTCTCGACACGTCTTAGCCAGCAGCTGTGATTTGTACTTTGGATCCAGATTGAACAGTCGCTAATCTGCACTCGTTAATTGCTAATCCTTGCTGTCATATTGCGTGTCTACCCATACCTCCATATATTCTTCTATCAGCACAGGTTCATCTTGTAACTGTTACCCACGCTCAACAACAGATTGCTTCGCCCTGTTTGGTTTCATCAAAATTGCCAAAAAAATTTAGGAAAATAAAGAAAAAAATTATCATAGTTTTCGCACGCTTTTCAGACAACGTGCTTTATTTCTGTAGACCACATCCCACCTCAGTTGTAGGTGCCAATTTATGTGGTTGCATCTTTTTTGATCCTTGTTCAGAGAAAATAATAAAAAAAATAGTGAAAAAATAAAAAATTTGATTCCCACCGGTGCCTTTTGGAAAAATCAATGAAAAATTCAGGAAAAAAGGAAAAATCCGTGTTATTTGCTTGTTCTGTGCATTCTTTCCATTGTCCTTTGTTTTCATCTTGTTGCGCTACGTCTCGACACGTCTTAGCCAGCAGCTATGATTTGTACTTTGGATCCGGATTGAACAATCGCTAATCTGCGCTCGTTAATTGCTAATCCTTGGAGTCATATTGTGTGCCTTCCCACAGCTCCACATATTCTTCTATCAGCACAGGTTCATCTTGCAACTGTTACCCACGCTCAACAACAGATTGGTTCGCCTTATTTGGTTTCAACAAAATTGCCAAAAAAATTCAGGAAAATAAAGAAAAAAAATTTTCAAAGTTTTTGCACGTTTTCAGAGAACGTGCTGTATTTCTGTAGACCACATCCCACCTCAGTTGTAGGCGCCAATTTTTATGGTTACATCTTTTTTTATCCTTGTTCAGAGAAAATAATAAAAAAATAGTGAAAAAATAAAAAAGTTTGATTCCCACCAGTGCCTTTTGGAAAAATCAGGGAAAAATTTAGGAAAAAAGGAAAAATCCGTGTTATTTGCTTGTTCTGTGCGTTCTTTCCATCGTCCTTTGTTTTCACCTTGTTGCGCTACGTCTCGACACGTCTTAGCCAGCAGCTGTGATTTGTACTTTGGATCCGGATTGAACAATGGCTAATCTGCACTCGTTAATTGCTAATCCTTGCCGTTATATTGTGTGCCTACCCATAGCTCCACATATTCTTCTATCAGCACAGGTTCATCTTGCAACTGTTACCCACGCTCAACAACAGATTGGTTCGCCCTATTTGGTTTCATTAAAATTATTAAAAAAAAATTTGAAAATAAAGAAAAAAAATTGTCAAAGTTTTTGCACATTTTTAGAGAACGTGCTTTATTTCTGTAGACCACATCCCACCTCAGTTGTAGGTGCCAATTTTTGTGGTTGCATCTTTTTTGATCCTTGTTAAGAGAAAATAATGAAAAAAATAGTGAAAAAATAAAAAAGCTTGATTCCCACCGGTGCCTTTTGGAAAAATCAGGGAAAAATTCAGGAAAAAAGAAAAATCTATGTTATTTGCTTGTTCTGTGCATTCTTTCCATCGTCCTTTGTTTTCACCTTGTTGCGCTACGTCTCGACACGTCTTAGCCAGCAGCTGTGATTTGTACTTTGGATCCAGATTGAACAGTCGCTAATCTGCACTCGTTAATTGCTAATCCTTGCTGTCATATTGTGTGTCTACCCATACCTCCACATATTCTTCTATCAGCACAGGTTCATCTTGTAATTGTTACCCACGCTCAACAACAGATTGCTTCGCCCTGTTTCGTTTCATCAAAATTGCCAAAAAAATTTAGGAAAATAAAGAAAAAAATTGTCATAGTTTTTGCACGCTTTTCAGACAACGTGCTTTATTTCTGTAGACCACTTCCCACCTCAGTTGTAGGTGCCAATTTTTGTGGTTGCATCTTTTTTGATCCTTGTTCAGAGAAAATAATGAAAAAATAGTGAAAAAATAAAAAAGTTTGATTCCCACCAGTGCCTTTTGGAAAAATCAGGGTAAAATTCAGGAAAAAAGGAAAAATCCGTGTTATTTGCTTGTCCTGTGCGTTCTTTCCATCGTCCTTTGTTTTCACCTTGTTGCGCTACGTCTCGACACGTCTTAGCCAGCAGCTGTGATTTGTACTTTGGATCCAGATTGAACAGTCGCTAATCTGCACTCGTTAATTGCTAATCCTTGCTGTCATATTGCGTGTCTACCCATACCTCCATATATTCTTCTATCAGCACAGGTTCATCTTGTAACTGTTACCCACGCTCAACAACAGATTGCTTCGCCCTGTTTGGTTTCATCAAAATTGCCAAAAAAATTTAGGAAAATAAAGAAAAAAATTATCATAGTTTTTGCACGCTTTTCAGAGAACGTGCTTTATTTCTGTAGACCACATCCCACCTCAGTTGTAGGTGCCAATTTTTGTGGTTGCATCTTTTTTGATCCTTGTTAAGAGAAAATAATGAAAAAAATAGTGAAAAAATAAAAAAGCTTGATTCCCACCGGTGCCTTTTGGAAAAATCAGGGAAAAATTCAGGAAAAAAGAAAAATCTGTGTTATTTGCTTGTTCTGTGCATTCTTTCCATCGTCCTTTGTTTTCACCTTGTTGCGCTACGTCTCGACACGTCTTAGCCAGCAGCTGTGATTTGTACTTTGGATCCAGATTGAACAGTCGCTAATCTGCACTCGTTAATTGCTAATCCTTGCTGTCATATTGTGTGTCTACCCATACCTCCACATATTCTTCTATCAGCACAGGTTCATCTTGTAATTGTTACCCACGCTCAACAACAGATTGCTTCGCCCTGTTTCGTTTCATCAAAATTGCCAAAAAAATTTAGGAAAATAAAGAAAAAAATTGTCATAGTTTTTGCACGCTTTTCAGACAACGTGCTTTATTTCTGTAGACCACTTCCCACCTCAGTTGTAGGTGCCAATTTTTGTGGTTGCATCTTTTTTGATCCTTGTTCAGAGAAAATAATGAAAAAATAGTGAAAAAATAAAAAAGTTTGATTCCCACCAGTGCCTTTTGGAAAAATCAGGGTAAAATTCAGGAAAAAAGGAAAAATCCGTGTTATTTGCTTGTCCTGTGCGTTCTTTCCATCGTCCTTTGTTTTCACCTTGTTGCGCTACGTCTCGACACGTCTTAGCCAGCAGCTGTGATTTGTACTTTGGATCCAGATTGAACAGTCGCTAATCTGCACTCGTTAATTGCTAATCCTTGCTGTCATATTGCGTGTCTACCCATACCTCCATATATTCTTCTATCAGCACAGGTTCATCTTGTAACTGTTACCCACGCTCAACAACAGATTGCTTCGCCCTGTTTGGTTTCATCAAAATTGCCAAAAAAATTTAGGAAAATAAAGAAAAAAATTATCATAGTTTTTGCACGCTTTTCAGACAACGTGCTTTATTTCTGTAGACCACATCCCACCTCAGTTGTAGGTGCCAATTTTTGTGGTTGCATCTTTTTTGATCCTTGTTAAGAGAAAATAATGAAAAAAATAGTGAAAAAATAAAAAAGCTTGATTCCCACCGGTGCCTTTTGGAAAAATCAGGGAAAAATTCAGGAAAAAAGAAAAATCTGTGTTATTTGCTTGTTCTGTGCATTCTTTCCATCGTCCTTTGTTTTCACCTTGTTGCGCTACGTCTCGACACGTCTTAGCCAGCAGCTGTGATTTGTACTTTGGATCCAGATTGAACAGTCGCTAATCTGCACTCGTTAATTGCTAATCCTTGCTGTCATATTGTGTGTCTACCCATACCTCCACATATTCTTCTATCAGCACAGGTTCATCTTGTAATTGTTACCCACGCTCAACAACAGATTGCTTCGCCCTGTTTCGTTTCATCAAAATTGCCAAAAAAATTTAGGAAAATAAAGAAAAAAATTGTCATAGTTTTTGCACGCTTTTCAGACAACGTGCTTTATTTCTGTAGACCACTTCCCACCTCAGTTGTAGGTGCCAATTTTTGTGGTTGCATCTTTTTTGATCCTTGTTCAGAGAAAATAATGAAAAAATAGTGAAAAAATAAAAAAGTTTGATTCCCACCAGTGCCTTTTGGAAAAATCAGGATAAAATTAAGGAAAAAAGGAAAAATCCGTGTTATTTGCTTGTCCTGTGCGTTCTTTCCATCGTCCTTTGTTTTCACCTTGTTGCGCTACGTCTCGACACGTCTTAGCCAGCAGCTGTGATTTGTACTTTGGATCCAGATTGAACAGTCGCTAATCTGCACTCGTTAATTGCTAATCCTTGCTGTCATATTGCGTGTCTACCCATACCTCCATATATTCTTCTATCAGCACAGGTTCATCTTGTAACTGTTACCCACGCTCAACAACAGATTGCTTCGCCCTGTTTGGTTTCATCAAAATTGCCAAAAAAAATTAGGAAAATAAAGAAAAAAATTATCATAGTTTTTGCACGCTTTTCAGACAACGTGCTTTATTTCTGTAGACCACATCCCACCTCAGTTGTAGGTGCCAATTTTTGTGGTTGCATCTTTTTTGATCCTTATTCAGAGAAAATAATAAAAAAAATAGTGAAAAAATAAAAAAGTTTGATTCCCACCGGTGCCTTTTGGAAAAATCAGGGTAAAATTCAGGAAAAAAGGAAAAATCCGTGTTATTTGCTTGTTCTGTGCGTTCTTTCCATCGTCCTTCGTTTTCACCTTGTTGCGCTACGTCTCGACACGTCTTAGCCAGCAGCTGTGATTTGTACTTTGGATCCGGATTGAACAGTCGCTAATGTGCACTCGTTAATTGCTAATCCTTGATGTCATATTGTGTGTCTACCCATAGCTCCACATATTCTTCTATCAGCATAGGTTTATCTTGCAACTGTTACCCACGCTCAACAACAGATTGGTTCGCCCTATTTGGTTTCATCAAAATTGCCAAAAAAATTCAGGAAAATAAAGAAAAAAAAATTTCAAAGTTTTTGCACGCTTTTTAGAGAACGTGCTGTATTTCTGTAGACCACATCCCACCTCAGTTGTAGGTGCCAATTTATGTGGTTGCATCTTTTTTGATCCTTGTTCAGAGAAAATAATAAAAAAAATAGTGAAAAAATAAAAAATTTGATTCCCACCAGTGCCTTTTGGAAAAATCAATGAAAAATTCAGGAAAAAATAAAAAATCCGTGTTATTTGCTTGTTCTGTGCATTCTTTCCATCGTCCTTTGTTTTCATCTTGTTGCGCTACGTCTCGACACGTCTTAGCCAGCAGCTATGATTTGTACTTTGGATCCGGATTGAACAATCGCTAATCTGCGCTCGTTAATTGCTAATCCTTGGAGTCATATTGTGTGCCTTCCCATAGCTCCACATATTCTTCTATCAGCACAGGTTCATCTTGCAACTGTTACCCACGCTCAACAACAGATTGGTTCGCCTTATTTGGTTTCAACAAAATTGCCAAAAAAATTCAGGAAAATAAAGAAAAAAAATTTTCAAAGTTTTTGCACGTTTTCAGAGAACGTGCTGTATTTCTGTAGACCACATCCCACCTCAGTTGTAGGCGCCAATTTTTATGGTTACATCTTTTTTTATCCTTGTTCAGAGAAAATAATAAAAAAATAGTGAAAAAATAAAAAAGTTTGATTCCCCCCAGTGCCTTTTGGAAAAATCAGGGAAAAATTTAGGAAAAAAGGAAAAATCCGTGTTATTTGCTTGTTCTGTGCGTTCTTTCCATCGTCCTTTGTTTTCACCTTGTTGCGCTACGTCTCGACACGTCTTAGCCAGCAGCTGTGATTTGTACTTTGGATCCGGATTGAACAATGGCTAATCTGCACTCGTTAATTGCTAATCCTTGCCGTCATATTGTGTGCCTACCCATAGCTCCACATATTCTTCTATCAGCACAGGTTCATCTTGCAACTGTTACCCACGCTCAACAACAGATTGGTTCGCCCTATTTGGTTTCATTAAAATTATTAAAAAAATTTTTGAAAATAAAGAAAAAAAATTGTCAAAGTTTTTGCACATTTTCAGAGAACGTGCTTTATTTTTGTAGACCACATCCCACCTCAGTTGTAGGTGCCAATTTTTGTGGTTGCATCTTTTTTGATCCTTGTTAAGAGAAAATAATGAAAAAAATAGTGAAAAAATAAAAAAGCTTGATTCCCACCGGTGCCTTTTGGAAAAATCAGGGAAAAATTCAGGAAAAAAGAAAAATCTGTGTTATTTGCTTGTTCTGTGCATTCTTTCCATCGTCCTTTGTTTTCACCTTGTTGCGCTACGTCTCGACACGTCTTAGCCAGCAGCTGTGATTTGTACTTTGGATCCAGATTGAACAGTCGCTAATCTGCACTCGTTAATTGCTAATCCTTGCTGTCATATTGTGTGTCTACCCATACCTCCACATATTCTTCTATCAGCACAGGTTCATCTTGTAATTGTTACCCACGCTCAACAACAGATTGCTTCACCCTGTTTCGTTTCATCAAAATTGCCAAAAAAATTTAGGAAAATAAAGAAAAAAATTGTCATAGTTTTTGCACGCTTTTCAGACAACGTGCTTTATTTCTGTAGACCACTTCCCACCTCAGTTGTAGGTGCCAATATTTGTGGTTGCATCTTTTTTGATCCTTGTTCAGAGAAAATAATGAACAAATAGTGAAAAAATAAAAAAGTTTGATTCCCACCGGTGCCTTTTGGAAAAATCAGGGTAAAATTCAGGAAAAAAGGAAAAATCCGTGTTATTTGCTTGTTCTGTGCGTTCTTTCCATCGTCCTTTGTTTTCACCTTGTTGCGCTACGTCTCGACACGTCTTAGCCAGCAGCTGTGATTTGTACTTTGGATCCGGATTGAATAGTCGCTAATATGCACTCGTTAATTGCTAATCCTTGCTGTCATATTGTGTGTCTACCAATAGCTCCACATATTCTTCTATCAGCACAGGTTTATCTTGCAACTGTTACCCACGCTCAACAACAGATTGGTTTGCCCTATTTGGTTTCATCAAAATTGCCAAAAAAATTCAGGAAAATAAAGAAAAAAAATTTCAAAGTTTTTGCACGCTTTTTAGAGAACGTGCTGTATTTCTGTAGACCACATCCCACCTCAGTTGTAGGTGCCAATTTATGTGGTTGCATCTTTTTGGATCCTTGTTTAGAGAAAATAATAAAAAAAATAGTGAAAAAATAAAAAAGTTTGATTCCCACCGGTGCCTTTTGGAAAAATCAATGAAAAATTCAGGAAAAAAGGAAAAATCCGTGTTATTTGCTTGTTCTGTGCGTTCTTTCCATCGTCCTTTGTTTTCATCTTGTTGCGCTACGTCTCGACACATCTTAGCCAGCAGCTATGATTTGTACTTTGGATCCGGATTGAACAATCGCTAATCTGCGCTCGTTAATTGCTAATCCTTGGAGCCATATTGTGTGCCTTCCCATAGCTCCACGTATTCTTCTATCAGCACAGGTTCATCTTGCAACTGTTACCTACGCTCAACAACAGATTAGTTCGCCCTATTTGGTTTCATCAAAATTGCCAAAAAAATTCAGGAAAATAAAGAAAAAAAAATTTCAAAGTTTTTACACGATTTTCAAAGAACGTGCTGTATTTCTGTAGACCACATCCCACCTCAGTTGTAGGTGCCAATTTTTGTGGTTGCATCTTTTTTATCCTTGTTCAGAGAAAACGATAAAAAAAATAGTGAAAAAATAAAAAAGTTTGATTCCCACCAGTGCCTTTTCGAAAAATCAGGGAAAAATTCAGGAAAAAAGGAAAAATCCATGTCATTTGCTTGTTCTGTGCGTTCTTTCCATTGTCCTTTGTTTTCACCTTGTTGCGCTACGTCTCGACACGTCTTAGCCAGCAGCTGTGATTTGTACTTTGGATCCGGATTGAACAATGGCTAATCTGCACTCGTTAATTGCTAATCCTTGCCGTCATATTGTGTGCCTACCCGTAGCTCCACATATTTTTCTATCAGCACAGGTTCATCTTGCAACTGTTACCCACGCTCAACAACAGATTGGTTCGCCCTATTTGGATTCATTAAAATTCTTAAAAAAATTTTGGAAAATAAAGAAAAAAAATTGTCAAAGTTTTTGCACGTTTTCATAGAACGTGCTTTATTTCTGTGGACCACATCCCACCTCAGTTGTAGGTGCCAATTTTTGTGGTTGCATCTTTTTTGATCCTTGTTCAGAGAAAATAATGAAAAAAATAGTGAAAAAATAAAAAAGCTTGATTCCCACCGGTGCCTTTTGGAAAAATCGGGGAAAAATTCAGGAAAAAAGAAAAATCTGTGTTATTTGCTTGTTCTGTGCGTTCTTTCCATCGTCCTTTGTTTTCACCTTGTTGCGCTACGTCTCGACACGTCTTAGCCAGCGGCTGTGATTTGTACTTTGGATCCAGATTGAACAATCGCTAATCTGCACTCGTTAATTGCTAATCCTTGCTGTCATATTGTGTGTCTACCCATACCTCCACATATTCTTCTATCAGCATAGGTTCATCTTGTAACTGTTATCCACGCTCAACAAGAGATTGCTTCGCCCTGTTTGGTTTCATCAAAATTGCCAAAAAAATTTAGGAAAATAAAGAAAAAAAATTGTCATAGTTTTTGCACCGTTTTCAGACAACGTGCTTTATTTCTGTAGACCACATCCCACCTCAGTTGTAGGTGCCAATTTTTATGGTTGCATCTTTTTTGATCCTTGTTCAGAGAAAATAATGAAAAAATAGTGAAAAAATAAAAAAGTTTGATTCCCACCGGTGCCTTTTGGAAAAATCGGGGAAAAATTCAGGAAAAAAGGAAAAATCCGTGTTATTTGCTTGTTCTGTGCGTTCTTTCCATCGTCCTTTGTTTTCACCTTGTTGCGCTACGTCTCGACACGTCTTAGCCAGCAGCTGTGATTTGTACTTTGGATCCGGATTGAACAGTCGCTAATCTGCACTCGTTAATTGCTAATCCTTGCTGTCATATTGTGTGTCTACCCATAGCTCCACATATTCTTCTATCAGCACAGGTTCATCTTGCAACTGTTACCCACGCTCAACAACATATTGGTTCGCCCTATTTGGTTTCATCAAAATTGCCAAAAAAATTCAGAAAAATAAAGAAAAAAAATTTCAAAATTTTTGCACGCTTTTTAGAGAACGTGCTGTATTTCTGTAGACCACATCCCACCTCAGTTGTAGGTGCCAATTTATGTGGTTGCATCTTTTTTGATCCTTGTTCAGAGAAAATAATAAAAAAAATAGTGAAAAAATAAAAAAGTTTGATTCCCACCGGTGCCTTTTGGAAAAATCAATGAAAAATTCAGGAAAAAAGGAAAAATCCGTGTTATTTGCTTGTTCTGTGCGTTCTTTCCATCGTCCTTTGTTTTCATCTTGTTGCGCTACGTCTCGACACGTCTTAGCCAGTAGCTATGATTTGTACTTTGGATCCGGATTGAACAATCGCTAATCTGCGCTCGTTAATTGCTAATCCTTGGAGTCATATTGTGTGCCTTCCCATAGCTCCACATATTCTTCTATCAGCACAGGTTCATCTTGTAACTGTTACCCACGCTCAACAATGGATTGGTTCGCCCTATTTGGTTTCATTAAAATTATCAAAAAAATTCAGGAAAATAAAGAAAAAAATTATCAAAGTTTTTGCACGTTTTCAGAGAACGTGCTTTATTTCTGTAGACCACATCCCACCTCAGTTGTAGGCGCCAATTTTTGTGGTTGCATCTTTTTTGATCCTTGTTCAGATAAAATAATGAAAAAAATAGTGAAAAAATAAAAAAGTTTGATTCCCACCAGTGCCTTTTGGAAAAATCAGGGAAAAATTCAGGAAAAAAGAAAAATCCATGTTATTTGCTTGTTCTGTGTGTTCTTTCCATCGTCCTTTGTTTTCACCTTGTTGCGCTACGTCTCGACACGTCTTAGCCAGCAGCTGTGATTTGTACTTTGGATCCCGATTGAACAGTCGCTAATCTGCACTCGTTAATTGCTAATCCTTGCCGTCATATTGTGTGCCTACCCATAGCTCCACATATTCTTCTATCAGCACCGGTTCATCTTGCAACTGTTACCCACGCTCAACAACAGATTGGTTCACCCTATTTGGTTTCATTAAAATTATTAAAAAAAATTTGGAAAATAAAGAAAAAAATTGTCATAGTTTTTGCACGCTTTTCAGAGAACGTGCTATATTTCTGTAGACCACATCCCACCTCAGTGGTAGGTGCCAGTTTTTGTGGTTGCATCTTTTTTTATCCTTGTTCAGAGAAAATTATAAAAAAAATAGTGAAAAAATAAAAAAGTTTGATTCCTACCAGTGCCTTTTGGAAAAATCAGGGAAAAATTAAGGAAAAAGTATAAATCCGTGTTATTTGCGTGTTCTGTGCGTTCGTTCCATCGTCCTTTGTTTTCACCTTGTTGCGGTACGTCTCGACACGTCTTAGCCAGCAGCTGTGATTTGTTCTTTGGATCCGGATTGACAAGTCGCTAATCTGCGCCCATTAATTGCTAATCCTTGCCGTCATATTGTGTGCCTACCCATAGCTCCACATATTCTTCTATCAGCACAGGTTCATCTTGCAACTGTTACCCACGCTCAACAACAGATTGGTTCGCCCTGTTTGGTTTCATTAAAATTATCAAAAAAATTTAGAAAATAAAGAAAAAAATTGTCAAAGTTTTTGCACGTTTTCAGAGAACGTGCTTTATTTCTGTAGACCACATCCCACCTCAGTTGTAGGTGCCAATTTTTGTGGTTGCATCTTTTTTGATCCTTGTTCAGAGAAAATAATGAAAAAATAGTGAAAAAATAAAAAAGCTTGATTCCCACCGGTGCCTTTTGGAAAAATCGGGGAAATATTCAGGAAAAAAGAAAAATCTGTGTTATTTGCTTGTTCTGTGCGTTCTTTCCATCGTCCTTTGTTTTCACCTTGTTGCGCTATGTCTCGACACGTCTTAGCCAGAATCTGTGATCTGTACTTTGGATCCAGATTGAACAGTCGCTAATCTGCACTCGTTAATTGCTAATCCTTGCT
This sequence comes from Saccharum spontaneum, assembly GCA_022457205.1. Classification (NCBI taxonomy): domain Eukaryota; kingdom Viridiplantae; phylum Streptophyta; class Magnoliopsida; order Poales; family Poaceae; genus Saccharum; species Saccharum spontaneum. The sequence goes on along the minus strand of CM039605.1, from coordinate 24,559,754 downwards.
GTCATATTGCGTGTCTACCCATACCTCCATATATTCTTCTATCAGCACAGGTTCATCTTGTAACTGTTACCCACGCTCAACAACAGATTGGTTCGCCCTGTTTGGTTTCATCAAAATTGCCAAAAAAATTTAGGAAAATAAAGAAAAAAATTATCATAGTTTTTGCACGCTTTTCAAACAACGTGCTTTATTTCTGTAGACCACATCCCACCTCAGTTGTAGGTGCCAATTTTTGTGGTTGCATATTTTTTGATCCTTGTTCAGAGAAAATAATGAAAAAATAGTGAAAAAATAAAAAAGTTTGATTCCCACCAGTGCCTTTTGGAAAAATCAGGGTAAAATTCAGGAAAAAAGGAAAAATCCGTGTTATTTGCTTGTTCTGTGCGTTCTTTCCATCGTCCTTTGTTTTCACCTTGTTGCGCTACGTCTCGACACGTCTTAGCCAGCAGCTGTGATTTGTACTTTGGATCCGGATTGAACAGTCGCTAATCTGCGCTCGTTAATTGCTAATCCTTGCTGTGATATTGTGTGTCTACCCATAGCTCCACATATTCTTCTATCAGCAAAGGTTCATCTTGCAACTGTTGCCCACGCTCAACAACAGATTGGTTCGCCCTATTTGGTTTCATCAAAATTGCCAAAAAAATTCAGGAAAATAAAGAAAAAAAATTTTCAAAGTTTTTGCACGCTTTTTAGAGAACGTGCTGTATTTCTGTAGACCACATCCCACCTCAGTTGTAGGTGCCAATTTATGTGGTTGCATCTTTTTTGATCCTTGTTCAGAGAAAATAATAAAAAAAATAGTGAAAAAATAAAAAAGTTTGATTCCCACCTGTGCCTTTTGGAAAAATCAATGAAAAATTCAGGAAAAAAGGAAAAATCCGTGTTATTTGCTTGTTCTGTGCGTTCTTTTCATCGTCCTTTGTTTTCATCTTGTTGCGCTACGTCTCGACACGTCTTAGCCAGCAGCTATGATTTGTACTTTGGATCCGGATTGAACAATCGCTAATCTGCGCTCGTTAATTGCTAATCCTTGGAGTCATATTATGTGCCTTTCCATAGCTCCACATATTCTTCTATCAGCACAGGTTCATCTTGCAACTGTTACCCACGCTCAACAATAGATTGGTTCGCCTTATTTGGTTTCATCAAAATTGCCAAAAAAATTCAGGAAAATAAAGAAAAAAAATTTTCAAAGTTTTTGCACGCTTTTCAGAGAACGTGCTGTATTTCTGTAGACCACATCCCACCTCAGTTGTTGGTGCCAATTTTTGTGGTTACATCTTTTTTGATCCTTGTTCAGAGAAAATAATAAAAAAATAGTGAAAAAATAAAAAAGTTTGATTCCCACCGGTGCCTTTTGGAAAAATCAGGGAAATATTCAGGAAAAAGTATAAATCCGTGTTATTTGCTTGTTCTGTGCGTTCGTTCCATCGTCCTTTGTTTTCACCTTGTTGCGCTACGTCTCGACACGTCTTAGCCAGCAGCTGTGATTTGTTCTTTGGATCCGGATTGAACAGTCGCTAATCTACGCCCATTAATTGCTAATCCTTGCTATCATATTGTGTGCCTTCTCATAGCTCCACATATTCTTCTATCAGCACAGGTTCATCTTGCAACTGTTACCCACGCTCAACAACAGATTTGTTCGCCGTATTTGGTTTCATTAAAATTGTCAAAAAAATTTAGAAAAATAAAGAAAAAAAATTGTCAAAGTTTTTGCACATTTTCAGAGAACGTGCTTTATTTCTGTAGACCACATCCCACCTCAGTTGTAGGTGCCAATTTTTGTGGTTGCATCTTTTTTGATCCTTGTTCAGAGTAAATAATGAAAAAATAGTGGAAAAATAAAAAATATTGATTCCCACCGGTGCCTTTTGGAAAAATCAGGGAAAAATTTAGGAAAAAAGTAAAATCCGTGTTATTTGCTTGTTCTGTGCGTTCTTTCCATCGTCCTTTGTTTTCACCTTGTTGCGCTACGTCTCGACACGTCTTAGCCAGCAGCTGTGATTTGTACTTTGGATCCGGATTGAACAATCGCTAATCTGCGCTCGTTAATTGCTAATCCTTGGAGTCATATTGTGTGCCTTCCCATAGCTCCACGTATTCTTCTATCAGCACAGGTTCATCTTGCAACTATTACCCACGCTCAACAACAGATTAGTTCGCCCTATTTGGTTTCATCAAAATTACCAAAAAAAATCAGGAAAATAAAGAAAAAAAATTTCAAACTTTTTACACGATTTTCAGAGAACGTGCTGTATTTCTGTAGACCACATCCCACCTCAGTTGTAGGTGCCAATTTTTGTGGTTGCATCTTTTTTATCCTTGTTCAGAGAAAATAATAAAAAAAATAGTGAAAAAATAAAAAAGTTTGATTCCCACCGGTGCCTTTTCGAAAAATCAGGGAAAAATTCAGGAAAAAAGGAAAAATCCATGTCATTTGATTGTTCTGTGCGTTCTTTCCATTGTCCTTTGTTTTCACCTTGTTGCGCTACGTCTCGACACGTCTTAGCCAGCAGCTGTGATTTGTAATTTGGATCCGGATTGAACAATGGCTAATCTGCACTCGTTAATTGCTAATCCTTGCCGTCATATTGTGTGCCTACCCACAGCTCCACATATTTTTCTATCAGCACAGGTTCATCTTGCAACTGTTACCCACGCTCAACAACAGATTGGTTCACCCTATTTGGATTCATTAAAATTATTAAAAAAAATTTGGAAAATAAAGAAAAAAAATTGTCAAAGTTTTTGCACGCTTTTCAGAGAACGTGCTATAATTCTGTAGACCACATCCCACCTCAGTTGTAGGTGCCAATTTTTGTGGTTACATCTTTTTTTATCCTTGTTCAGAGAAAATAATAAAAAAATAGTGAAAAAATAAAAATGTTTGATTCCCACTAGTAGCTTTTGGAAAAATCAGGGAAAAATTCAGGAAAAAGAAAAAATCCGTGTTATTTGCTTGTTTTGTGCGTTCGTTCCATCGTCCTTTGTTTTCACCTTGTTACGCTACGTCTCGACAAGTCTTAGCCAGCAGCTGTGATTTGTATTTTGGATCCGGATTGAACAATCGCTAATCTGCACTCGTTAATTGCTAATCCTTGTTGTCATATTGTGTGCCTACCCATAGCTCCACATATTCTTCTATCAGCACTGGTTCATCTTGCAACTGTTACCCACGCTCAACAACAGATTGGTTCACCCTGTTTGGTTTCATCAAAATTGCCAAAAAAATCAGGAAAATAAAGAAAAAAACTGTCAAAGTTTTTACACGCTTTTCAAAAAACGTGTTGTATTTCTGTAGACCACATCCCACCTCAGTTGTAGGTGCCAATTTTTGTGGTTGCATCTTTTTTTATCCTTGTTCAGAGAAAATAATAAAAAAATAGTAAAAGAATAAAAAAGTTTGATTCCCACCGGTGCCTTTTGGAAAAATCAGGGAAAAACTCAGGAAAAAAGGAAAAATCCGTGTTATTTGCTTGTTCTGTGCGTTCTTTCCATCGTCCTTTGTTTTCACCTTGTTATGCTACGTCTCGACACGTCTTAGCCAGAAGCTGTGATCTGTACTTTGGATCCTGATTGAACAGTCGCTAATCTGCGCTCGTTAATTGCTAATCCTTGGAGTCATATTGTGTGCCTTCCCATAGCTCCACATATTCTTCTATCAGCACAGGTTCATCTTGCAACTATTATCCACGCTCAACAACAGATTGGTTCGCCTTGTTTGGTTTCATCAAAATTGCCAAAAAAATTCAGAAAAATAAAGAAAAAAATTGTTAAAGTTTTTGCACGCTTTTCAGAGAACGTGCTGTAATTCTGTAGACCACATCCCACCTCAGTTGTAGGTGCCAATTTTTGTGGTTACATCTTTTTTTATCCTTGTTCAGGGAAAATAAAAAAAATAGTGAAAAAATAAGAAAGTTTGATTCCCACCAGTGCCTTTTGGAAAAATTAGGGAAAAATTTAGGAAAAAAAGAAAAATCCGTGTTATTTGCTTGTTCTGTGCATTCTTTCCATCGTCCTTTGTTTTCACCTTATTGCGCTACGTCTCGGCACGTCTTAGCCAGCAGCTGTGATTTGTACTTTGGATCCGGATTAAACAGTCGCTAATCTGCGCTCGTTAGTTGCTAATCCTTGCTGTCATATTGTGTGCCCACCCATAGCTCCATATATTCTTCTATCAGCATAGGTTCATCTTGCAACTATTACCCACGCTCAACAACAGATTGGTTCGCCCTGTTTGGTTTCATCAAAATTGCCAAAAAAATTCAGGAAAATAAAGAAAAAAAATGTCAAAGTTTTTGCATGCTTTTTAGAGAACGTGCTGTAATTCTGTAGACCAGATCCCACCTCAGTAGTAGGTGCCAATTTTTGTGGTTGCATCTTTTTTTATCCTTGTTCAGAGAAAATTATAAAAAAAATAGTGAAAAAATAAAAAAGTTTGATTCCCACCGGTGGCTTTTGGAAAAATCAGGGAAAAATTCAGAAAAAAGGAAAAATCCGTGTTATTTGCTTGTTCTGTGCGTTCGTTCCATCGTCCTTTGTTTTCACCTTGTTGCGCTACGTCTCGACACGTCTTAGCCAGCAGCTGTGATTTGTATTTTGGATCCGGATTGAACAATCGATAATCTGCACTCGTTAATTGCTAATCCTTGTTGTCATATTGTGTGCCTACCCAGAGCTCCACATATTCTTCTATCAGCACTGGTTCATCTTGCAACTGTTACCCACGCTCAACAACAGATTGGTTCGCCCTGTTTGGTTTCATCAAACTTGCCAAAAAAATTCAGGAAAATAAAGAAAAAAACTGTCAAAGTTTTTACACGCTTTTCAAAAAACGTGTTGTATTTCTGTAGACCACATCCCACCTCAGTTGTAGGTGCCAATTTTTGTGGTTGCATCTTTTTCGATCCTTGTTCAGAGAAACTAATGAAAAAAATAGGGAAAAAATAAAAAAGTTTGATTCCCACCGGTGCCTTTTGGAAAAATCATGGAAAAATTAAGGAAAAAGTAAAAATCCATGTTATTTGCTTGTTCTGTGCGTTCTTTCCATTGTCCTTTGTTTTCACCTTGTTGCGCTATGTCTCGACACGTCTTAGCCAGCAGCTGTGATTTGTACTTTGGATTTGGATTGAACAGTCGCGCTCGTTAATTGCTAATCCTTGCTGTCATATTGTGTGCCTTCCTATAGCTCCACATATTCTTCTATCAGCACAGGTTCATCTTGCAACTGTTACCCACGCTCAACGATAGACTGGTTCGCCCTGTTTGGTTTCGTCAAAATTGCCAAAAAAATTCAGGAAAATAAAGAAAAAAAATTTGTCAAAGTTTTTGCACGCTTTTCAGAGAACGTGCTGTAATTCTGTAGACCACATCCCACCTCAGTTGTAGGTGCTAATTTTTGTGGTTGCATCTTTTTTTATCCTTGTTCAGAAAAAATAATAAAAAAATAGTGAAAAAATAAAAAAGTTTGATTCCCACCAGTGCCTTTTAGAAAAATCAGGGAAAAATTCAGGAAAAAAGGAAAAATCCGTGTTATTTGCTTGTTATGTGCGTTCTTTCCATCGTCCTTTGTTTTCACCTTGTTGCGCTACGTCTCAACACGTCTTAGCCAGCAGCTGTGATTTGTACTTTGGATCCGGATTGAACAATAATTAATCTGCGCTCGTTAATTGCTAATCCTTGGAGTCATATTGTGTGCCTACCCATAGCTCCACATATTCTTCTATCAGCACAGGTTCATCTTGCAACTGTTACCCATGCTCAACAATAGATTGGTTCGCCCTGTTTGGTTTCATCAAAATTGCCAAAAAAATTTAGGAAAATAAAGAAAAAAAATGTCAAAGTTTTTACACGCTTTTCAGAGAACGTGTTGTATTTCTGTAGACCACATCCCACCTCAGTTGTAGGTGCCAATTTTTGTGGTTGCATCTTTTTCGATCCTTGTTCAGAGAAAATAATGAAAAAAAATAGGGAAAAAATAAAAAAGTTTTATTCCCACCGGTGCCTTTTGGAAAAATCATGGAAAAATTGAGGAAAAAGTAAAAATCCGTGTTATTTGCTTGTTCTGTACGTTCTTTCCATTGTCCTTTGTTTTCACCTTATTGCGCTATGTCTCGACACGACTTAGCCAGCAGCTGTGATTTGTACTTTGGATCTGGATTGAACAGTCGCTAATCGGCGCTCGTTAATTGCTAATCCTTGCTGTCATATTGTGTGCCTTCCTATAGCTCCACATATTCTTCTATCAGCACAGGTTCATCTTGCAACTGTTACCCACGCTCAACGATAGATTGGTTCGCCCTATTTGGTTTCATCAAAATTGCCAAAAAAATTCAGGAAAATAAAGAAAAAAAATTTCAAAGTTTTTGCACGCTTTTCAGAGAACGTGCTGTATTTCTGTAGACCACATCCCACCTAAGTTGTAGGTGCCAATTTTTGTGGTTACATCTTTTTTGATCCTTGTTCAGAGAAAATAATAAAAAAATAGTGAAAAAATAAAAAAGTTTGATTCCCACCGGTGCCTTTTGGAAAAATCAGGGAAAAACTCAGGAAAAAAGGAAAAATCCGTGTTATTTGCTTGTTCTGTGCGTTCTTTCCATCGTCCTTTGTTTTCACCTTGTTGCGCTACGTCTCGACATGTCTTAACCAGCAGCTGTGATTTGTACTTTGGATCCGGATTGAACAATCGCTAATCTGCACTCGTTAATTGCTAATCCTTGCCGTCATATTTGTGCCTACACATAGCTCCACATATTCTTCTATCAGCACAGGTTCATCTTGCAACTGTTACCCACGCTCAACAACAGATTGGTTCGCCCTATTTGGTTTCATTAAAATTATCAAAAAAATTCAGGAAAATGAAGAAAAAAAATTGTCAAAGTTTTTGCACGTTTTCAGAGAACGTGCTTTATTTCTGTAGACCACATCCCACCTCAGTTGTAGGTGCCAATTTTTGTGGTTGCATCTTTTTTGATCCTTGTTCAGAGAAAATAATGAAAAAAATAGTGAAAAAATAAAAAAGTTTGATTCCCACCGGTGCCTTTTGGAAAAATCATTAAAAATTCAGGAAAAAGTAAAAATCCGTGCTATTTGCTTATTCTGTGCGTTCTTCCCATTGTCCTTTGTTTTCACCTTGTTGCGCTATGTCTCGACACGTCTTAGCCAGCAGCTGTAATTTATACTTTGGATCCGGATTGAACAGTCGCTAATTTGCACTCGTTAATTGCTAATCCTTGCTGTCATATTGTGTGCCTACCCATAGCTCCACACATTCTTCTATCAGCACAGGTTCATCTTGTAACTGTTATCCACGCTCAACAACAGATTGCTTCGCCCTGTTTGGTTTCATCAAAATTGCCAAAAAAATTCAGGAAAATAAAGAAAAAAATTGTCATAGTTTTTGCACGCTTTTTAGAGAACGTGTTTTATTTCTGTAGACCACATCCCACCTCAGCTGTAGGTGCTAATTTTTGTGGTTGCATCTTTTTTTATCCTTGTTCAGAGAAAATAATAAAAAAATAGTGAAAAAATAAAAAAGTTTGATTCCCACCAGTGCCTTTTGGAAAAATCAGGGAAAAATTCAGGAAAAAAGGAAAAATCCGTGTTATTTGCTTGTTCTGTGCGTTCTTTCCATCGTCCTTTGTTTTCACCTTGTTGCGCTACGTCTCGACACGTCTTAGCCAGCAGCTGTGATTTGTACTTTGGATTCGGATTGAACAATCGCTAATCTGCACTCGTTAATTGCTAATCCTTGCCGTCATATTGTGTGCCTACCCATAGCTCCACATATTCTTCTATCAACATAGGTTCATCTTGCAAGTGTTACCCACGCTCAAACAACAGATTGGTTCGCCCTATTTGGTTTCATTAAAATTGTCAAAAAAATTCAGGAAAATAAAGAAAAAAAATTGTCAAACTTTTTGCACGCTTTTCAGAGAACGTGCTGTAATTCTGTAGACCACATCCCACCTCAGTGGTAGGTGCCAATTTTTGTGGTTGCATCTTTTTCAATCCTTGTTCAGAGAAAATAATGAAAAAAATAGGGAAAAAAAAAGTTTGATTCCCACCGGTGCCTTTTGGAAAAATAATGGAAAAATTGAGGAAAAAGTAAAAATCCGTGTTATTTGCTTGTTCTGTGCGTTCTTTCCATTGTCCTTTGTTTTCACCTTGTTGCGCTATGTCTCGACATGTCTTAGCCAGCAGCTGTGATTTGTACTTTGGATCCGGATTGAACAGTCGCTAATCGGCGCTCGTTAATTGCTAATCCTTGCTGTCATATTGTGTGCCTCCCTATAGCTCCACATATTCTGCTATCAGCACAGGTTCATCTTGCAACTATTATCCACGCTCAACAACAGATTGGTTTGCCCTGTTTGGTTTCATCAAAATTGTCAAAAAAATTCAGGAAAATAAAGAAAAAAATTGTCAAAGTTTTTGCACGCTTTTCAAAGAACGTGCTGTAATTCTGTAGACCACATCCCACCTCAGTTGTAGGTGCCAATTTTTGTGGTTACATCTTTTTTTATCCTTGTTCAGAGAAAATAATAAAAAAATAGTGAAAGAATAAAAAAGTTTGATTCCCACCAGTGCCTTTTGGAAAAAATCAGGGAAAAATTCAGGAAAAAAGGAAAAATCCGTGTTATTTGCTTGTTCTGTGCGTTCTTTCCATCGTCCTTTGTTTTCACCTTGTTGCGCTACGTCTCGACACGTCTTAGCCAGCAGCTATGATCTGTACTTTGGATCCGGATTGAACAATCGCTAATCTGCGCTCGTTAATTGCTAATCCTTGGAGTCATATTGTGTGCCTTCCCATAGCTCCACATATTATTTTATCAGCACAGGTTCATCTTGCAACAGTTACCCACGCTCAATGACAGATTGGTTCGCCCTATTTGGTTTCATCAAAATTGCCAAAAAAATTCAGGAAAATAAAGAAAAAAAAATTTCAAAGTTTTTGCACGCTTTTTAGAGAACGTGCTGTATTTCTGTAGACCACATCCCACCTCAGTTGTAGGTGCCAATTTTTGTGGTTGCATCTTTTTTGATCCTTGTTCAGAGAAAATAATAAAAAAATAGTGAAAAAATAAAAAAGTTTGATTGCCACCTGTGCCTTTTGGAAAAATCAGGGAAAAATTCAGGAAAAAAGGAAAAATCCGTGTTATTTGCTTGTTCTGTGCGTTCTTTCCATCGTCCTTTGTTTTCACCTTGTTGCGCTACGTCTCGACACGTCTTAGCCAGCAGCTGTGATTTATACTTTGGATCCGGATTGAACAATCGCTAATCTGCACTCGTTAATTGCTAATCCTTGCCGTCATATTGTGTGCCTACACATAGCTTCACATATTCTTCTATCAGCACAGGTTCATCTTGCAACTGTTACCCACGCTCAACAACAGATTGGTTCGCCCTATTTGGTTTCATTAAAATTATCAAAAAAATTCAGGAAAATGAAGAAAAAAATTGTCAAAGTTTTTGCACGTTTTCAGAGAACGTGCTTTATTTCTGTAGACCACATCCCACCTCAGTTGTAGGTGCCAATTTTTGTGGTTGCATCTTTTTTGATCCTTGTTCAGAGAAAATAATGAAAAAAATAGTGAAAAAATAAAAAAGTTTGATTCTCACCGGTGCCTTTTGGAAAAATCAGGGAAAAATTTAGGAAAAAAGAAAAATCTGTGTTATTTGCTTGTTCTGTGTATTCTTTCCATCGTCCTTTGTTTTCCACTTGTTGCGCTACGTCTCGACACGTCTTAGCCAGTAGCTGTGATTTGTACTTTGGATCCGGATTGAACAGTCGCTAATTTGCACTCGTTAATTGCTAATCCTTGCTGTCATATTGTGTGCCTACCCATAGCTCCACACATTCTTCCATCAGCACAGGTTCATCTTGTAACTGTTACCCATGCTCAACAACAGATTGCTTCGCCCTGTTTGGTTTCATCAAAATTGCCAAAAAAAATTCAGGAAAATAAAGAAAAAAATTGTCATAGTTTTTGCACGCTTTTCAGAGAACGTGCTTTATTTCTGTAGACCACATCCCACCTCAGTTGTAGGTGCCAGTTTTTGTGGTTGCATCTTTTTTGATCCTTGTTCAGAGAAAATAATAAAAAAAATAGTGAAAAAATAAAAAAGTTTGACTCCCACCGGTGCCTTTTGGAAAAATCAGGGAAAAATTCAGGAAAAAAGGAAACATCCGTGTTATTTGCTTGTTCTGTGCGTTCTTTCCATCGTCCTTTGTTTTCACCTTGTTGCGCTACGTCTCGACACGTCTTAGCCAGCAGTTGTGATTTGTACTTTGGATCCGGATTGAACAATCGCTGATCTGCACTCGTTAATTGCTAATCCTTGCCGTCATATTGTGTGCCTACCCATAGCTCCACATATTCTTCTATCAACACAGGTTCATCTTGCAACTGTTACCCACGCTCAACAACAGATTGGTGCACCCTATTTGGTTTCATTAAAATTGTCAAAAAAATTCAGGAAAATAAAGAAAAAAAATTGTCAAAGTTTTTGCACGTTTTCAGAGAACGTGCTTTATTTCTGTAGACCACATCCCACCTCAGTTGTAGGTGCCAATTTTTGTGGTTGCATCTTTTTTGATCCTTGTTTAGAGAAAATAATGAGAAAAATAGTGAAAAAATAAAAAAGTTTGATTCTTTGGAAAAATCAGGGAAAAATTCAGGAAAAAAGAAAAATCCGTGTTATTTGCTTGTTCTGTGCGTTCTTTCCATCGTCCTTTGTTTTCATCTTATTGCGCTACGTCTCGACACGTCTTAGCCAGTAGCTGTGATTTGTACTTTGGATCCGGATTGAACAGTCGCTAATTTGCACTCGTTAATTGCTAATCCTTGCTGTCATATTGTGTGCCTACCCATAGCTCCACACATTCTTCCATCAGCATAGGTTCATCTTGTAACTGTTACCCACGCTCAACAATAGATTGCTTCGCCCTGTTTGGTTTCATCAAAATTGCCAAAAAAATTCAGGAAAATAAACAAAAAAAATTGTCAAAGTTTTTGCACGTTTTTCAAAGAACATGCTGTAACTCTGTAGACCACATCCCACCTCAGTTGTAGGTGCCAATTTTTGTGGTTGCATCTTTTTTTATCCTTGTTCAGAGAAAATAATAAAAAAAATAGTGAAAGAATAAAAAAGTGTTATTCCCACCGGTGCCTTTTGGAAAAAATCAGGGAAAAATCCAGGAAAAAAGGAAAAATCCGTGTTATTTGCTTGTTCTGTGCTTTCTTTCCATCGTCCTTTGTTTTCACCTTGTTGCACTACGTCTCGACACGTCTTAGCCAGCAGCTATGATCTGTACTTTGATCCGGATTGAACAATTGCTAATCTGCGCTCGTTAATTGCTAATCCTTGGAGTCATATTGTGTGCCTTCCCATAGCTCCACATATTCTTTTATCAGCACAGGTTCATCTTGCAACAGTTACCCACGCTCAACGACAGATTGGTTCGCCCTATTTGGTTTCATCAAAATTGCCAAAAAAATTCAGGAAAATAAAGAAAAAAAATTTCAAAGTTTTTGCACGCTTTTCAGAGAACGTGCTGTATTTCTGTAGACCACATCCCACCTCAGTTGTAGGTGACAATTTTTGTGGTTGCATCTTTTTAGATCCTTGTTCAGAGAAAATAATAAAAAAATAGTGAAAAAATAAAAAAGTTTGATTGCCACCTGTGCCTTTTGGAAAAATCAGGGAAAAATTCAGGAAAAAAGGAAAAATCCATGTTATTTGCTTGTTCTGTGCGTTCTTTCCATCGTCCTTTGTTTTCACCTTGTTGCACTACGTCTCGACACGTCTTAGCCAGCAGCTGTGATTTGTACTTTGGATCCGGATTGAACAATCGCTAATCTGCACTCGTTAATTGCTAATCCTTGCCGTCATATTGTGTGCCTACGCATAGCTTCACATATTCTTCTATCAGCACAGGTTCATCTTACAACTGTTATCCACGCTCAACAACAGATTGGTTCGCCCTATTTGGTTTCATTAAAATTATCAAAAAAATTTAGGAAAATGAAGAAAAAAAATTGTCAAAGTTTTTGCACGTTTTCAGAGAATGTGCTTTATTTCTGTAGACCACATCCCACCTCAGTTGTAGGTGCCAATTTTTGTGGTTACATCTTTTTTGATACTTGTTCAGAGAAAATAATGAAAAAAATAGTGAAAAAATAAAAAAGTTTGATTCTAACCGGTGCCTTTTGGAAAAATCAGGGAAAAATTTAGGAAAAAAGAAAAATCTGTGTTATTTGCTTGTTCTGTGCATTCTTTCCATCGTCCTTTGTTTTCCACTTGTTGCGCTACGTCTCGACATGTCTTAGCCAGTAGCTGTGATTTGTACTTTGGATCCGGATTGAACAGTCGCTAATTTGCACTCGTTAATTGCTAATCCTTGTTGTCATATTGTGTGCCTACCCATAGCTCCACACATTCTTCCATCAGCACAGGTTCATCTTGTAACTGTTACCCACGCTCAACAACAGATTGCTTCGCCCTGTTTGGTTTCATCAAAATTGCCAAAAAAATTCAAGAAAATAAAGAAAAAAATTGTCATAGTTTTTGCACGCTTTTCAGAGAACGTGCTTTATTTCTGTAGACCACATCCCACCTCAGTTGTAGGTGCCAATTTTTGTGGTTACATCTTTTTTGATCCTTGTTCAGAGAAAAAAAAAATAGTGAAAAAATAAAAAAGTTTGACTCCCACCGGTGCCTTCTGGAAAAATCAGGGAAAAATTCAGGAAAAAAGGAAAAATCCGTGTTATTTGCTTGTTCTGTGCGTTCTTTCCATCGTCCTTTGTTTTCACCTTGTTGCGCTACGTCTCGACACGTCTTAGCCAGCAGTTGTGATTTGTACTTTGGATCCGGATTGAACAATCGCTGATCTGCACTCGTTAATTGCTAATCCTTGCCGTCATATTGTGTGCCTACCCATAGCTCCACATATTCTTCTATCAACACAGGTTCATCTTGCAACTGTTACCCACGCTCAACAACAGATTGGTGCACCCTATTTGGTTTCATTAAAATTGTCAAAAAAATTCAGGAAAATAAAGAAAAAAATTGTCAAAGTTTTTGCACGTTTTCAGAGAACGTGCTTTATTTCTGTAGACCACATCCCACCTCAGTTGCAGGTGCCAATTTTTGTGGTTGCATCTTTTTTGATCCTTGTTTAGAGAAAATAATGAGAAAAATAGTGAAAAAATAAAAAAGTTTGTTTCTTTGGAAAAATCAGGGAAAAATTCAGGAAAAAAGAAAAATCCGTGTTATTTGCTTGTTCTGTGCGTTCTTTCCATCGTCCTTTGTTTTCACCTTATTGCGCTACGTCTCGACACGTCTTAGCCAGCAGTTGTGATTTGTACTTTGGATCCGGATTGAACAATCGCTGATCTGCACTCGTTAATTGCTAATCCTTGCCGTCATATTGTGTGCCTACCCATAGCTCCACATATTCTTCTATCAACACAGGTTCATCTTGCAACTGTTACCCACGCTCAACAACAGATTGGTGCACCCTATTTGGTTTCATTAAAATTGTCAAAAAAATTCAGGAAAATAAAGAAAAAAAATTGTCAAAGTTTTTGCACGTTTTCAGAGAACGTGCTTTATTTCTGTAGACCACATCCCACCTCAGTTGTAGGTGCCAATTTTTGTGGTTGCATCTTTTTTGATCCTTGTTTAGAGAAAATAATGAGAAAAATAGTGAAAAAATAAAAAAGTTTGATTCTTTGGAAAAATCAGGGAAAAATTCAGGAAAAAAGAAAAATCCGTGTTATTTGCTTGTTCTGTGCGTTCTTTCCATCGTCCTTTGTTTTCATCTTATTGCGCTACGTCTCGACACGTCTTAGCCAGTAGCTGTGATTTGTACTTTGGATCCGGACTGAACAGTCGCTAATTTGCACTCGTTAATTGCTAATCCTTGCTGTCATATTGTGTGCCTACCCATAGCTCCACACATTCTTCCATCAGCATAGGTTCATCTTGTAACTGTTACCCACGCTAAACAATAGATTGCTTCGCCCTGTTTGGTTTCATCAAAATTGCCAAAAAAATTCAGGAAAATAAACAAAAAAAATTGTCAAAGTTTTTGCACGTTTTTCAAAGAACATGCTGTAACTCTGTAGACCACATCCCACCTCAGTTGTAGGTGCCAATTTTTGTGGTTGCATCTTTTTTTATCCTTGTTCAGAGAAAATAATAAAAAAATAGTGAAAGAATAAAAAAGTGTTATTCCCACCGGTGCCTTTTGGAAAAAATCAGGGAAAAATTCAGGAAAAAAGGAAAAATCCGTGTTATTTGCTTGTTCTGTGCGTTCTTTCCATCGTCCTTTGTTTTCACCTTGTTGCACTACGTCTCGACACGTCTTAGCCAGCAGCTATGATCTGTACTTTGATCCGGATTGAACAATTGCTAATCTGCGCTCGTTAATTGCTAATCCTTGGAGTCATATTGTGTGCCTTCCCATAGCTCCACATATTCTTTTATCAGCACAGGTTCATCTTGCAACTGTTACCCACGCTCAACGACAGATTGGTTCGCCCTATTTGGTTTCATCAAAATTGCCAAAAAAATTCAGGAAAATAAAGAAAAAAAATTTCAAAGTTTTTGCACGCTTTTCAGAGAACGTGCTGTATTTCTGTAGACCACATCCCACCTCAGTTGTAGGTGACAATTTTTGTGGTTGCATCTTTTTAGATCCTTGTTCAGAGAAAATAATAAAAAAATAGTGAAAAAATAAAAAAGTTTGATTGCCACCTGTGCCTTTTGGAAAAATCAGGGAAAAATTCAGGAAAAAAGGAAAAATCCGTGTTATTTGCTTGTTCTGTGCGATCTTTCCATCGTCCTTTGTTTTCACCTTGTTGCACTACGTCTCGACACGTCTTAGCCAGCAGCTGTGATTTGTACTTTGGATCCGGATTGAACAATCGCTAATCTGCACTCGTTAATTGCTAATCCTTGCCGTCATATTGTGTGCCTACACATAGCTTCACATATTCTTCTATCAGCACAGGTTCATCTTACAACTGTTACCCACGCTCAACAACTGATTGGTTCGCCCTATTTGGTTTCATTAAAATTATCAAAAAAATTCAGGAAAATGAAGAAAAAAAATTGTCAAAGTTTTTGCATGTTTTCAGAGAATGTGCTTTATTTCTGTAGACCACATCCCACCTCAGTTGTAGGTGCCAATTTTTGTGGTTACATCTTTTTTGATACTTGTTCAGAGAAAATAATGAAAAAAAATAGTGAAAAAATAAAAAAGTTTGATTCTAACCGGTGCCTTTTGGAAAAATCAGGGAAAAATTTAGGAAAAAAGAAAAATCTGTGTTATTTGCTTGTTCTGTGCATTCTTTCCATCGTCCTTTGTTTTCCACTTGTTGCGCTACGTCTCGACATGTCTTAGCCAGTAGCTGTGATTTTTACTTTGGATCCGGATTGAACAGTCGCTAATTTGCACTCGTTAATTGCTAATCCTTGCTGTCATATTGTGTGCCTACCCATAGCTCCACACATTCTTCCATCAGCACAGGTTCATCTTGTAACTGTTACCCACGCTCAACAACAGATTGCTTCGCCCTGTTTGGTTTCATCAAAATTGCCAAAAAAATTCAGGAAAATAAAGAAAAAAATTGTCATAGTTTTTGCACGCTTTTCAGAGAACGTGCTTTATTTCTGTAGACCACATCCCACCTCAGTTGTAGGTGCCAATTTTTGTGGTTGCATCTTTTTTGGTCCTTGTTCAGAGAAAATTATAAAAAAAATAGTGAAAAAATAAAAAAGTCTGATTCCCACTAGTGCCTTTTGGAAAAATCACGGAAAATTCAGGAAAAAGGAAAAATCCGTGTTATTTGCTTGTTCTGTGCGTTCTTTCCATCGTCCTTTGTTTTCCACTTGTTGCGCTACGTCTCGACACGTCTTAGCCAGTAGCTGTGATTTGTACTTTGGATCCGGATTGAAGAGTCGCTAATTTGCACTCGTTAATTGCTAATCCTTGCTGTCATATTGTGTGCCTACCCATAACTCCACATATTCTTCTATCAACACAGGTTCATCTTGCAACTGTTACCCACGCTCAACAACAGAATGGTGCGCCCTATTTGGTTTCATTAAAATTGTCAAAAAAATTCAGGAAAATAAAGAAAAAAATTGTCAAAGTTTTTGCACGTTTTCAGAGAACGTGCTTTATTTCTGTAGACCACATCCCACCTCAGTTGTAGGTGCCAATTTTTGTGGTTGCATCTCTTTTGATCCTTGTTCAGAGAAAATAATGAGAAAAATAGTGAAAAAATAAAAAAGTTTGATTCTTTGGAAAAATCAGGGAAAAATTCAGGAAAAAAGAAAATTCCGTGTTATTTGCTTGTTCTGTGCGTTCTTTCCATCGTCCTTTGTTTTCATCTTCTTGCGCTACGTCTCGACACGTCTTAGCCAGCAGCTGTGATTTGTACTTTGATCCGGATTGAAACAGTCGCTAATCTGCACTCGTTAATTGCTAATCCTTGGAGTCATATTGTGTGCCTACCCATAGCTCCACATATTCTTCTATCAGCACAAGTTCATCTTGTAACAGTTACCCACGCTCAACGACAGATTGGTTCGCCCTGTTTGGTTTCATCAAAATTGTCAAAAAAATTCAGAAAAATAAAGAAAAAAAAATTTCAAAGTTTTTGCACGCTTTTCAGAGAACGTGCTGTATTTCTGTAGACCACATCCCACCTCAGTTGTAGGTGCCAATTTTTGTGGATGCATCTTTTTTGATCCTTGTTCAGAGAAAATAATAAAAAAAATAGTGAAAAAATAAAAAAGTTTGATTCCCACCTGTGCCTTTTGGAAAAATCAGGGAAAAATTCAGGAAAAAAGGAAAAATCTATGTTATTTGCTTGTTCTGTGCGTTCTTTCCATCGTCCTTTGTTTTCACCTTGTTGCGCTACGTCTCGACACGTCTTAGCCAGCAGCTGTGATTTGTACTTTGGATCCGGATTGAACAATCGCTAATTTGCACTCGTTAATTGCTAATCCTTGCCGTCATATGTGTGCCTACACGTAGCTCCACATATTCTTCTATCAGCACAGGTTCATCTTGCAACTGTTACCCACGCTCAACAACAGATTGGTTCGCCCTATTTGGTTTCATTAAAATTATCAAAAAAATTCAGGAAAATGGAGAAAAAAAATTGTCAAAGTTTTTGCACGTTTTTAGAGAACGTGCTTTATTTCTGTAGACCACATCCCACCTCAGTTGTAGGTGCCAATTTTGTGGTTGCATCTTTTTTGATCCTTGTTCAGAGAAAATAATGGAAAAAAAATAGTGAAAAAATAAAAAAGTTTGATTCTCACCGGTGCCTTTTGGAAAAATCAGGGAAAATTCAGGAAAAAAGGAAAAATTCGTGTTATTTGCTTGTTCTATGCGTTCTTTCCATCGTCCTTTGTTTTCACCTTGTTACGCTACGTCTCGACACATCTTAGCCTGCAGCTGTGATTTGTACTTTGGATCCGGATTGCTAATCCTTGTTGTCATATTATGTGCCAACCCATAGCTCTACATATTCTTCTATCAGCACAGGTTCATCTTGTAACTGTTACCCACGCTCAACAACAGATTGCTTCAGGGTTTAGGGTTTAGGGTTTCATCAAAATTGCCAAAAAAATTCAGGAAAATAAAGAAAAAAATTGTCAAAGTTTTTGCACGCTTTTCAGAGAACGTGCTTTATTTCTGTAGACCACGTCCCAACTCAGTTGTGTGCGTTCTTTCCATCGTCCTTTGGAGAAAATTATAAAAAAAATAGTGAAAAAATAAAAAAGTTTGATTCCCACTAGTGCCTTTTGGAAAAATCAGGGAAAATTCAGGAAAAAGGAAAAATCCGTGTTATTTGCTTGTTCTGTGCGTTCTTTCCATCGTCCTTTGTTTTCCACTTGTTGCGCTACGTCTCGACACGTCTTAGCCAGTAGCTGTGATTTGTACTTTGGATCCGGATTGAACAGTCGCTAATTTGCACTCGTTAATTGCTAATCCTTGCTGTCATATTGTGTGCCTACCCATAACTCCACATATTCTTCTATCAACACAGGTTCATCTTGCAACTGTTACCCACGCTCAACAACAGAATGGTGCGCCCTATTTGGTTTCATTAAAATTGTCAAAAAAATTCAGGAAAATAAAGAAAAAAAATTGTCAAAGTTTTTGCACGTTTTCAGAGAACGTGCTTTATTTCTGTAGACCACATCCCACCTCAGTTGTAGGTGCCAATTTTTGTGGTTGCATCTCTTTTGATCCTTGTTCAGAGAAAATAATGAGAAAAATAGTGAAAAAATAAAAAAGTTTGATTCTTTGGAAAAATCAGGGAAAAATTCAGGAAAAAAGAAAATTCCGTGTTATTTGCTTGTTCTGTGCGTTCTTTCCATCGTCCTTTGTTTTCATCTTCTTGCGCTACGTCTCGACACGTCTTAGCCAGCAGCTGTGATTTGTACTTTGGATCCGGATTGAACAGTCGCTAATCTGCACTCGTTAATTGCTAATCCTTGGAGTCATATTGTGTGCCTACCCATAGCTCCACATATTCTTCTATCAGCACAGGTTCATCTTGTAACAGTTACCCACGCTCAACGACAGATTGGTTCGCCCTGTTTGGTTTCATCAAAATTGTCAAAAAAATTCGGAAAAATAAAGAAAAAAAAATTTCAAAGTTTTTGCACGCTTTTCAGAGAACGTGCTGTATTTCTGTAGACCACATCCCACCTCAGTTGTAGGTGCCAATTTTTGTGGATGCATCTTTTTTGATCCTTGTTCAGAGAAAATAATAAAAAAAATAGTGAAAAAATAAAAAAGTTTGATTCCCACCTGTGCCTTTTGGAAAAATCAGGGAAAAATTCAGGAAAAAAGGAAAAATCTATGTTATTTGCTTGTTCTGTGCGTTCTTTCCATCGTCCTTTGTTTTCACCTTGTTGCGCTACGTCTCGACACGTCTTAGCCAGCAGCTGTGATTTGTACTTTGGATCCGGATTGAACAATCGCTAATTTGCACTCGTTAATTGCTAATCCTTGCCGTCATATTGTGTGCCTACACGTAGCTCCACATATTCTTCTATCAGCACAGGTTCATCTTGCAACTGTTACCCACGCTCAACAACAGATTGGTTCGCCCTATTTGGTTTCATTAAAATTATCAAAAAAATTCAGGAAAATGGAGAAAAAAAATTGTCAAAGTTTTTGCACGTTTTTAGAGAACGTGCTTTATTTCTGTAGACCACATCCCACCTCAGTTGTAGGTGCCAATTTTTGTGGTTGCATCTTTTTTGATCCTTGTTCAGAGAAAATAATGGAAAAAAATAGTGAAAAAATAAAAAAGTTTGATTCTCACCGGTGCCTTTTGGAAAAATCAGGGAAAATTCAGGAAAAAAGGAAAAATTCGTGTTATTTGCTTGTTCTATGCGTTCTTTCCATCGTCCTTTGTTTTCACCTTGTTACGCTACGTCTCGACACATCTTAGCCTGCAGCTGTGATTTGTACTTTGGATCCGGATTGCTAATCCTTGTTGTCATATTATGTGCCAACCCATAGCTCTACATATTCTTCTATCAGCACAGGTTCATCTTGTAACTGTTACCCACGCTCAACAACAGATTGCTTCAGGGTTTAGGGTTTAGGGTTTCATCAAAATTGCCAAAAAAATTCAGGAAAATAAAGAAAAAAATTGTCAAAGTTTTTGCACGCTTTTCAGAGAACGTGCTTTATTTCTGTAGACCACGTCCCAACTCAGTTGTGTGCGTTCTTTCCATCGTCCTTTGGAGAAAATTATAAAAAAAATAGTGAAAAAATAAAAAAGTTTGATTCCCACTAGTGCCTTTTGGAAAAATCAGGGAAAATTCAGGAAAAAGGAAAAATCCGTGTTATTTGCTTGTTCTGTGCGTTCTTTCCATCGTCCTTTGTTTTCCACTTGTTGCGCTACGTCTCGACACGTCTTAGCCAGTAGCTGTGATTTGTACTTTGGATCCGGATTGAACAGTCGCTAATTTGCACTCGTTAATTGCTAATCCTTGCTGTCATATTGTGTGCCTACCCATAACTCCACATATTCTTCTATCAACACAGGTTCATCTTGCAACTGTTACCCACGCTCAACAACAGAATGGTGCGCCCTATTTGGTTTCATTAAAATTGTCAAAAAAATTCAGGAAAATAAAGAAAAAAATTGTCAAAGTTTTTGCACGTTTTCAGAGAACGTGCTTTATTTCTGTAGACCACATCCCACCTCAGTTGTAGGTGCCAATTTTTGTGGTTGCATCTCTTTTGATCCTTGTTCAGAGAAAATAATGAGAAAAATAGTGAAAAAATAAAAAAGTTTGATTCTTTGGAAAAATCAGGGAAAAATTCAGGAAAAAAGAAAATTCCGTGTTATTTGCTTGTTCTGTGCGTTCTTTCCATCGTCCTTTGTTTTCATCTTCTTGCGCTACGTCTCGACACGTCTTAGCCAGCAGTTGTGATTTGTACTTTGGATCCGGATTGAACAGTCGCTAATCTGCACTCGTTAATTGCTAATCCTTGGAGTCATATTGTGTGCCTACCCATAGCTCCACATATTCTTCTATCAGCACAGGTTCATCTTGTAACAGTTACCCACGCTCAACGACAGATTGGTTCGCCCTGTTTGGTTTCATCAAAATTGTCAAAAAAATTCAGAAAAATAAAGAAAAAAAAATTTCAAAGTTTTTGCACGCTTTTCAGAGAACGTGCTGTATTTCTGTAGACCACATCCCACCTCAGTTGTAGGTGCCAATTTTTGTGGTTGCATCTTTTTTGATCCTTGTTCAGAGAAAATAATAAAAAAAATAGTGAAAAAATAAAAAAGTTTGATTCCCACCTGTGCCTTTTGGAAAAATCAGGGAAAAATTCAGGAAAAAAGGAAAAATCTATGTTATTTGCTTGTTCTGTGCGTTCTTTCCATCGTCCTTTGTTTTCACCTTGTTGCGCTACGTCTCGACACGTCTTAGCCAGCAGCTGTGATTTGTACTTTGGATCCGGATTGAACAATCGCTAATTTGCACTCGTTAATTGCTAATCCTTGCCGTCATATTGTGTGCCTACACGTAGCTCCACATATTCTTCTATCAGCACAGGTTCATCTTGCAACTGTTACCCACGCTCAACAACAGATT
Source organism: Saccharum spontaneum (assembly GCA_022457205.1). Lineage (NCBI taxonomy): Eukaryota > Viridiplantae > Streptophyta > Magnoliopsida > Poales > Poaceae > Saccharum > Saccharum spontaneum. The sequence continues at coordinate 24,538,589 of CM039605.1, read as the reverse complement.
GGTTCGCCCTATTTGGTTTCATTAAAATTATCAAAAAAATTCAGGAAAATGAAGAAAAAAAATTGTCAAAGTTTTTGCACGTTTTTAGAGAACGTGCTTTATTTCTGTAGACCACATCCCACCTCAGTTGTAGGTGCC